>LPNX011194613.1:645542-657011 GCA_001517045.1 Pseudotsuga menziesii | reverse complement strand
TGAAAGTTTAAAGTTAAGAATACATACCTGATTAAATGCTATGGAAACTTGATTGCCCCCTTCCTCTCTTGTAGAAAATCGCCCAAGATCGCCCAAATCCCCAGAGCTCCACTTCCTCCAAGCCAAAATGTCCAAATGAATTGAAAAAACCCGACCGCGGACTCTTATCGGCGAGTTTTTTAATTTTTTGCCTAGCAGGCCGATATATTCCGTCGACTCGCGATAATATCGGAATATATCGCGATTTTTTTAATGTGTCGAAAAATATCGCGATAAATTAGGGCCGATATATCGTCGGGCTCATTAACTCGCGATATATCGCAATGTCGACGATATATCGCCGATATATGCAACTATGGTTATAACTTATAACATTATCATCAAATGATCAAGCATAAAAAAAATTGTAGGAGCTTGGCAAAGAAGGGAGGTACCATAACATTGTCATCAAATTATCAACCTAGTATAGAAGCTTTTAGTATAGGAAAGGTCAGGAGCGCCTTGGGAGCGTGCTCCCAAAACTGGGAGCGAGCTTCCGCAGCGGGACCGAGGGGGTGGGGGGCGCTCCCACGCAACATAGGATATGCCTTTGAATGACCCTTCGATGCAAGAGAATGATGATGAGCAAATGTCGACCCTTCAGGATTATGACTTTGATATTGACATAGAAGGGGAACTTGTTAAAATCTTGTCACCGTTACCTCAAGAAGGCACAGATAAAGAGGGAGAACAAAATGATCACTATCAAGAACCATCCATAGTTGATTCTCTCAGATATGAATCCATCAAAGATCCTCATTGCCTAGTTGACAATTATTTTGAATCAAATTTTGATCATATCTCGGAAGAAGATCAATCACATGATAATTATGATATGATTGTAAGTGAACCTGATCAAAAACATCCTTGTCCTAATGGTAGCGACAAAATTCCTTATCCAATCCTTAATCAAGATGTGTCGGTTCAATGTGTGGATATTGACCTTGCTTCAAATCTTGCAATCATTCCTGGAATTGATTTGAAAACTTTTTTCTCTCATCAATTTCCGAGATCAATTGTTCTTAGTCATCTAGGAGAAAATTTTCAATCCACCCTCCCATCCCAACTTTTCGAGTCTTCTTGTATGGGTTTGTGTTCTAATCAAGTTGTTACTTTTGAAATTTTTAGTCAAGAGTTTGAGCATGGTCACATAATTGGATAAAATGTGCTTCATTTCTCTTCTCGGTCATCTGTGATGAATAAAACTTTTCAATTTATAAATCTTTCTTATGGGTGGTTGGAGAAGGTGTATAAAGATCGATTTCATCTTTTCTCCATTTTTTAGCAACAAATGGGCTTGATCTCATTCTCAACTTCATTACATTACAATTTGTTTCCATTTAATTCCTCCATTTGTCCTGGAGTGAATATAATTAAATGTCCTAGTTGGGTAGAGGAGAAAACAAAAAATTGTTTGGAGTGGTTGAATCATGAGTCATATTGTCTTCTTCCATCAAGAACGAGCTCGCATTCTTTTTATGATCCTATCGGTATCTTGATGGATGAGGTTCTCAAAAGTCAATTTCAGCCTTGGCATGATTTCATTCCAAATCTTTCTTTAAATTTCAAACAGCAAGTTAGAATGGTTTCAATTTTCATTTACATTACTTCTAAACCATCTCTGGCTTGTTGGGTCATTAACTATAAAGAAAGAACAATCAATCATTTTAGCAAGTGGTTACATTGGATCTATCATTTTACTTAGCACTTGTTTAATTGGTTAGAGTAGGGTAGGTAGGATTGAATAAGCTCTTTAGAGCAGTAGTTGAGTCTTTCTTTTCCTGAGTGTTGCATGTAACCTGAGTCTTCTGAGTCTTTCTTCTAGATTTTGCATAAGTTTAGTTATGTTGCTTAGAAACAAATTTATTTTTTCAGCATTAATTCTGTCAGTTTGCATATATTTTTCCCATACATGATGCTCTGGTATTTCTTGCTTCCATGCACACAGAAATAGGTTACACCTAGAGAGGAAGCAGAAAGTTGAAGTGCTGGATTATTTGTTGCTGATGGTGCTGCGAACCAGAGATTTCTAAGGTTCTCAAGCACTCTCTTCATTAGAGCACTTGTCCTAGCTAAAGTCAGATGTTATCACATATACATTTGCAGTTGGGCTACCATGATGCAGCATACAGATTGATCTCTTAATTCTTCCAAGCTATTCATTCACATGGGGTTTTATCATGGATAATTACAGCCTCAGCCATTTCAGAGCCTTGTTCAACAGTCTTTCCTTGCCACGACTTAGATTCACTTATCCATTGAGATGATTTCCATGGTGACCTAGTTCATTGGAGCAGAGTAGCAGGGCAGATATGGTACACACAGTTACATAGGGTCTTATCAGATGGAGACAGGTGTATATATGGTGAGATCAGGTATATGTTTCTTTGGTTTGTTTGTGCTCTATGATGTATATTAAACACCTAGGCTTGTCTTGTTAGGATGATCACAGAGACCTATGCTTATATGTATACTGATGCTTGAACTTGTGCTAAGACTGATCAAAGAACTCAATGTTAAAGACTGTTGCTCATGCCATACTTTACACAAATGATTAAACCTTAGTGCTATGTTGGTTCCATGTGTCATTTGTCCCCATCCATCCAGTTCATCCATTGTTTGAACTTTACCCCATGACTTAGATTAATTGAGACTTGTGAGATTGAAAATCTTTTCCCCATCTTGACCCCTATGCATGATAGACTCCATGTTGTTATGTGTCTTTGGCTATGAAGTATGTGGCTTGGCCAGTGTGGCAGGGTTCACCAGGTAGTTCTCCTTTAGTCCTCAAAACAAGTGCTTCTCCAAACAGTGTTGCTAAACACTAAAGCATCGGAACGCATAAAAGCTATATCTAAATGATGCAAATTATAAATGTTTAAAAGGTAGTGAGTGACCAAGGGGTTGAGCACTCATTCTTTGTATAATGTAAGGCGCATCTGCCTTACACAGGGCAACAAGGAGAGGCAAACCCGTCGGGGCTATGGACTGAATGCTGACAGTGGGGCTAGGCCTTAATCATTTACTAGAGCCTAGAAGGCTTTCCAGGGAACCTGCTCTTGTAGGTTGGGTCCTATCTCATGTAAAAAGAAAGTTATTGAAAAATATCAATGGTCAAAGGATGAGCACTCACTCTTTCTATAGTGTTCGGCTCATTTGCCCCCACAAGGCAACGGGGTGAGACTAGCCTACAAAGGCTATGTCTTTGTCTGTACTGGAGCCCAGAAGGCTTCAAGGCATCTGCCTTTGAAGGTTGACCTGTATTGTAAAGTAATGAAAAGGAAAACTTGCTAGAGTCTAAAGGAAACAAGCCCAAGTACTTTATCCATTTGTGAGACACTTCCATTCCCTGTTACTATCTGCCATGCATATGTCTTTTTGGTTGAGTATATTGGTTATCATTCGAAAAGATCACATAGTCAAAGTCAGTCATGAGTCATTCCCCTTTACCTTAAGCCTTGTTTTCCACCTCCACCAAACACTAGCAAACTGTTTAAACTTTGTAAGCATGGCATGCACAAGAGACTTCCAGAAAGTTCAATGATCTTTCAAAGGCACAGGTATATCTTATTTATTATTATTGTTGTCACCATGATCCTGAATAACATGACTTAAGTTGGGTTTTGATATACACCATTGGAGCATTTCTTACCTTGGATACATGCAAGATCATATTGATACAGTATCTCACCTTCAATTTTGGTACTTTGACCTGGCCAACCCAGTTGACCAAGTCAAACACGGTTCCCAAGGTAATGACTCAAAAAACAACAATGCTTATATTTGTCCCAGACATGCCCAGGACCAATACTGCGGTTTCAATTTTCAGAGTTTGGCCCCAGATCTCATGATCAGTGATTATTATCACTTTATTATTGGCCAAATTATCAACTTTTATTACAGATTGCAGATTTTTTGGTTCTCCTAGAGCATTGCAGTGTTCCAAGGAGTATGAGTAGTCACTTATATCATTCCTCTATGTCTCCAGATCATCCAGTACAGTCAGTTTTCCCCAGTTCTCAGCCTGGATAGAGTTATGATGATTTTATTCAATTTCAGAGGATGTACCACCAGAAATGAACTAGAAAATTCACTGAAAAAATCGATTTGGCCTGTTGCATCAAGGAAATGGCAAGGAAGCTTCTCAGACGATGTATCTTGGCTCCCCAGACAGTTCTTCAGCAGTTTTAGTCAGCATTGGGTCCAGGATTATTTTATATTGGCTTAGCCAGTGAGGATGTGCCCCAAGGGACGCCTCTCAACTTAGCCACTTGATGTATTACACGGTTATATCTTATCTTATGAGGTTGTAATGGGGCATAGGGTGAATCAAGCCCCTAGTGACCCCCTTTGATGTATTGTCAAGATCATATCTTATGTTATATTATTCTTTGACTTAGACAAGGTGTCATTGGGCAAAAAGTGCGCCCCCTTGATCTAGTCAAATTGATCCATGTAAAGTTGATCTCCATTGTTGATGATGTTGTAATCTCAACAGTCGGATGTAAAAGTAAGTTAAGGTTTGCGTCTCTCAAAAGCTATATAAAGAAGAGCCCCCCCCACCTTGTATCCCATCGAAAAATTTGGCACCATTGGCTCTTGAAGAAAAATAAGAGAAAATATTTCTGGGATCTCTTGTCTTTTGTGGATGATTGAAAAATGTTCTTTTTTATTGAGTGACATTATTTCTCACTTGCATTGGAGATCATTAGTGAATCCATGCATATTTTTTCGGGATCCATTTGTTTGACAGGGAAGTCGATTTGGAGAGGGGCACACCTGTGGGAGACGTCCACCTTGCTCTTCTTTCTCAATTGGTGGATACAGGGAGTATTTCTATCTTATGATTTCTTACTCTCTTATTTGTTCATTTCTCGTCAGTATTTCTCCTTTTTCTTGTCGTTCTCATTGTTATTTACTTGGCTTGGCATGAGAGAGGGCGCATTTGGCTTCCTTGGGCGTTTTCAAAGATGGATTTTCATCATTCCTTCACTTAATCTATGCAGAAATAATCTTCATCACCTCAGCATTCATCCTCGGAAACATCAGGTACGTTTCTCCTAGGGAAGATCTATCATTTTTCTCAGTATCTAATTGGGGTTGCATTTTCCTTTCATCAAACTCTCATTTAAAACCCTCATTTCGTAGATCTATGTAATGTTCTGTTTTTTTATATAAAGGGAATAACTGAGGACTAATAGCATTAGGAGCAGAAAGGTACATCAATTCAGTATTATTAAGTCATCAGTGTAAAAAGAAGGCCATCAAAGTTCATATCCTAAAGCATGCGGAGCATGCAGACCTTATTTTAGTGTTAAAGTCAACATGAAATTAGAATTGCATGCATGCAAAAGTGAAGCGTAAACCCTAAAAGTGACATGCAAACCCTAAAAGTACATGTTATTCTATTTAAGAAGGGTTATTGGACCAAAGAGATTATCCATGGTTATTGTTGATTGATTTTGGAGTTTCAAGCAGCAACACAGCGTGCAGCCGCGGCAGTTGGGGTTGGAGATGGTGTCTTCAGCTAGCGAGGGTTCGACAATGAGATATCTTCCCTAGTCTCTTATTGGGATAGATCATCCAGGTTTATCCATTGCATCCATCATATACTACAGTATTCGGAGATCCAACACATTCCGAAGGGTTATTAGCAAATCCATGTTTTGCAGCCAGAAGTAGCAGGGAAAACAAAGAAGGATTCGCTGGGACCACAAAACCCGGTCTTTCCTCCGCATGTCAGCTTCATTTTTCTCAACAGGCCTATCCTACGGTATGGAGTGATTATCAGCCATTAGTTTGCTCACCTGGAGCAGCTATCAGCCAAACAGATCAGTTGGGGGCGTGCGAAGTAGAACTGCTAATCAATTAGCTAGGGCACTTAGAGGCAGCCAAACCTCCGCATGTGTCAGGCCATCTCACCGGCATCGACAGACGGACAAGCTCAAAAAGTTTCAGCCCGAACGGACCTCTCCTCCTACAAAAACGTCACCTTCAATCTGGAGGGTTTTTACGGTACTACGGGACGATAACAACGGAGGAAAAGAGCATTATTAGACCACCCATCCGGATCCTTATGCATGCAACTATCTCTGGAGTCATTATCAGCCAGAATATCAGTGGTAAGTGTTAATTTCTCTTTGCAAAACCCTAACCCTAATTCAGCTATATTTTAGGGCATTTTTGCATGGTGAGTTTGCATGCACAGTTATTTTGCAAATTTGTATGAGATTAAGTGTGCGAGTCAGCACTATCTGTAATGTTCCCAAAAGTGACATACATGCAAACCCTAAAAATGACATGCATGCAAACCCTAAAAGTGACATACATGACATCTAATCATTATTTAATGATGCATGCACCCAATTAAGTCTCCATGCGCATGCATGCAAGTCAACTGCAAATTAGAAGTTAAAGTGACCTAATTAGGTCAAAGATTAGGTTTTGCGCAGTTGAACTTTATAAATAGAGGATAAAGCAAGAGGAGACTTTTACTTTTTTATTATGATTATTTTGGGAGCTCTTGGATAGCAGCACAGCGTGCAGCACGGCAGTTGGGGTTGGAAACAGAGTCTTCAGCTAACAGGATTTCGGCAGTGAAACATCTGTCCTAGTTTTATTCCGGCATTTAGGGCAGCAAACCATTTCATCTAGTTTGGAGCAGCGATCCTCTTCTAGCTGCTGCTTGGTTATTTATTGAAAGTTGTGTTATTATTATTCATGAAGGCAGGCTGCATACAATAGAGTTTTATTGTTGACTGAGCAAGTTATAATCTCCCTTGCAGCACGCTATTTATTAAACAAGGCATCGGGAAAGGCGTGAACACCCTCAGAAGATCTCACTCAGCATACAAGGCAGCGACATAAATTGAATGCACAGAGTCTCTTATTGGGCAATCATCCAACAATATCACAAGGCAGCGACATAAATTGAATGCACAGAGTCTCTTATTGGGCAATCATCCAACAATATCACAAGGCAGCGATTCCTCTTAACAAGGCAGCGGATAAGAGACAGATTGAATCTTAAATGTCTAGGACAGCGATTTAGTGGTGGGAGGTGTGATCCTTCGTGGCACATCTGATCTATTTACTGCTGGCATGATTCTTATCTCAAATCACCCTCATTATTGGCTGAGCAATTTCCATACAGCATATACACATCCAGATCTAAGCGTGGGGCTGCTGTGAGGTTGGTCGATGAAGTATGGCAGTCATTTACTATTGTCTGAGCAAATAATTATCTATGTAGCTGAGCCACTATCCTGCATTCACTATCTTCAGACTTTATGCACCAATCTGATCGCTGAGAGCAGCTGTACAGTCGTTTATAAATCAGCACTGTGTAAGGCCAACTTTTCTCGTTTATTTTGCACAGTTGCCATTAAAAGTTGGACACAATTCTCTATGATTATACTTGGATAACCAAATCTCCGTTTTCATTGGAATTAGCGAGTTTGTTATCTTTGAAGTTAAGATGTGATGTTAAATGAATATTGCATGCAATTTATATTGAACAACAAATATATACACACACGGTACCAACAACCAACAAGACCATCCTATTAGCAGCTATAAGGAACGAGCAAGTCCAAATATAGACAAAAAGGGCAGATTTTCCTTACTTGGGATATTTCAGTGGTATCAAAGCATAATCTTGGCCAGCTGTGGGCACATAGCAATTGAATAAAAGTACATATTGATACATGCGTGTACATGCACATGCATGTCAGTGAAGTTGGTGAAGTGCAAAGGTTGTTCTCTGCCAGCTTGTGAGAACATGAGGACAATGAGAAGGATCTTGACTGGAAACAGGCAGAGGTTAGCAGTACTTCAATACTTGCCTCGATATCAAGAGTATCTAGCCTTGGGTGATGAGGTATGTGCGGCATTGTCCTTTCAAGATTATTACACCATCCAGTGCGGGAACCAGCCCAAAGATTTAGATGAGGATCTCCTTAAAGGCATAGTTGGGGAAGAGAAGAAAGATGAGCATGAAGTACAGGTTGTTGGTGAGCTTCATTTGGATTTAACAGTACATGATGAGGATGTGCATGAGGAGATAGCATTAGAGCCATCTTGTATGTCTAGTGACACAAGCACATTTGCTAGTCAGATTGTGGACGAACCATGTGATGAGTTGGAGTTGGTACACTCTTCATCACCTACAGCAAGTACAGTATTAGCACCAGAGAAAGCAGAAATGCTTGTTATACAGGCAGCACGTGAATATTTCTTCTCGGCTTCAAGTTTGGATTCTTCTGAAATTTGGAAGGCTAAGGACTGCTTGGACCTTTTCCCAAGTAGTGAACAGGTCAAGGCTGAAGATGATGTCATTGATGCCATTACTGTTAAACTTCCCAGGTTAGGTGTTACTCTATTACCTGTGCAGTTTAGGCAGATACGAAACCCAATGGAGATAATTAAAATGGCAATTACGAGTAAAACAGGGGCTTATCTTAAAGCAGAAGAACTCATCGAGGTTGCAAGACTTCTAGGATTGAATTCGCCAGATGATATTGCAATGGTAGAAGAAGCCATTGCAAGAGAAGCAGGGACAACTGGAGATCTGCAGTTAGCTGTGGATCTTTGTCTTGTTCTGGTGAGGAAAGGTCATGGGCCAATTTGGGACTTATGTGCGGCTCTTGGAAGAGGGCCCGACCTTGACAAATTGGATTTGCAGCCTCGCAAAGAACTTCTTGGTTTTGCTCTTAGCCACTGTGACGACGAATCAGTTGGTGAGTTGCTGTATGCCTGGAAAGAGATTGACTTGGCAAGTCAATGTGAGAACTTAGGGAATGCCCTTGGAAAGAAAGTTCCAACTTTATCTGATCAAGAGGCATTGATTGCTACTTTTCCCATGAAAAGCAGAGAAGAAATTATGGATTTAATTGAAAGAAGTGGAGGAGATCCTATTGACACACTTCAATTGGGAGAAGATGAGGAATTAATTCTCAAAATTTTGATGGATTCTCTTTCCAATGTCACAAAAAAGTTTTCTGAAGATAAGGGTTTTGATTGGGATGTTGTTTCGAAGGAGAGTAAAAGATTCATGTCTTTTGCTACTTTGCAACTACCATGGCTTCTGGAACTAAGCAGGACAGCGTCAGTTGACCCCAACACTGTATCAGATATTGGCTTACCTGTCTTTTCAACAGAGTGCTCCAGCATATATGCACGTGCCACAGCTGTTATTATCTATTGGCTTGTCAGTAACAACACTCTTCCAAAGGACAACCTAATAGCAAATTTTGCAAAGACAGCATTGGAAAAGCTTGTTTCACAAGAAAATGATATGTTCGGATGTTCATACTTGTTGAACCTTTCAGATCCTTATCTTGGAGTAGAAGTTATTGACGAGGCAATAAGAACACGGGAAAAATATCAGGAGATTCAAAGTGCCACAAAGATAGGACTAATTTACAGTTCTTTACAGGCTTGTGTTTGTGAACATCTAACTCCTAAAGAGAGGAGGAAATTGCTGCATACTAAAATTTGGGAATCTCAGCCAACAGATTCAGACGGCGATGACAAACTGGAGGAAATAAAGACAACCTTCTGGAAGGAATGGAGTTCTAGAATTGAAGAACAACAAAAACTAGCCGATCAGGCCAGGAACTTGGAACAAATAATTCCTGGGGTGGAAACAAGCAGATTTTTGGCTGGAGATAATGAATACATACAGAGGGTAGTTTTTTCTTTGGTTGAGTCTGACAAAATGGAGAAAAAGAGTGTTCTGTTAAATGGATTAATAGTAGCAAACGTTTATGGGGTCAAGAGATCGGAGGTGCTTGTGCGATATTTAAGTTCTCTCCTTCTCTCACAATTGTGGACAGATGAGGAAATTGAAGTTGAAATTTCAGTACATTGGAATGAACTTTTGGAGCATGCAGCAGAGGTTTTAAAGGTCCCTTCTTCCACTGTGTACACTGCACTGTATGCTTCTAACAAGCAAAGGCTTGGTTTCTTTTATAAAATTTTGTCTACACACTACATGCATATAAAAGAAAGCTCTGGGCCAGAATGCACATCAAGTGTTGGTAATACAGAAAATCCTATCTGTCTTAAAAACGACCTTTTGATTTTCCTTACAACTATGATCGATGCGGGTTGTTCCTTCAGAGATATTGTTCAGATTTGCTTTCAAGGAAGAGAAAGTATTATGTCAGGCACCAGCTTAAAATCTGCTGATTATATTATTCATCAGAACGCAGTGGATAAATACGAGGAAAAACTGTCAGCTGTTAGAGGTAAAGATGGTGATAGCTTTCAAGATATTCAGGAGGCGTACGTATGTCTTATTGATTCCGTCTTCTGGGAGATGCATTCCCAGCTCTCCAATGATTTAGCAATTGAAATCAACAAGCTCAGTACCAAACGTTTATGCAATTTGTTGTCATCACTTGCTTGTATCTCTTATGGAGATGATGAAGTAAATGCCTTTGACCCAACAGGACAAGATTTTGTAATTTTGCAAAAAGTAAGACATGCAGTTTGGTCAAAGTTGAGTATTTTTGCTGAGATATCTCACTTATAATTGAGACAAAAGATTTCCCTTTTCATGTTGCTGAGCTTTCTGTGGGCACTCATCGTCACCTGAATATAACATATCTTGATGATTTGGGGAATCCTTTCTTTCAAGCCCATGGTACTGTCCCACTACTTGTTGACACAAACCATCCTGAGGTTGTTTCAGTTAAAGTCACTGGTGTTGAAAACAAGGGCACTTCAACCAGTGGTTCCTTTTATGTGCAGGCCTTGCGACAGGGAAGGGCTCTTGTTCGATTGACTTTGCAAAATAACCCACATCGAACTGAATTTGTTCTGATTCAAGTAGGTGCATACATTAGCCCAAGAAATCCGATTCTTCATGTTGGGAGTCTACATGATGCTCCTTGTGTCGATACTACGCAAGGTAGCGATGGATGCATTTTGACCTCTGCAATTCTTAGATTGATTTGGGACCCTGGGATCATCCTCGGATTCAGTTGGTTCAGTTGATTGATTGTGGATTTGCGTTGGCATTGCTTGAGGACAAGCAATCTTTGGCGAAGGAGGACTGTAATGTTCCCAAAAGTGACATACATGCAAACCCTAAAAATGACATGCATGCAAACCCTAAAAGTGACATACATGACATCTAATCATTATTTAATGATGCATGCACCCAATTAAGTCTCCATGCGCATGCATGCAAGTCAACTGCAAATTAGAAGTTAAAGTGACCTAATTAGGTCAAAGATTAGGTTTTGCGCAGTTGAACTTTATAAATAGAGGATAAAACAAGAGGAGACTTTTACTTTTTGATTATGATTATTTTGGGAGCTCTTGGATAGCAGCACAGTGTGCAGCACGGCAGT
Organism: Pseudotsuga menziesii; assembly: GCA_001517045.1. Taxonomy (NCBI): domain Eukaryota; kingdom Viridiplantae; phylum Streptophyta; class Pinopsida; order Pinales; family Pinaceae; genus Pseudotsuga; species Pseudotsuga menziesii. The sequence goes on along the minus strand of LPNX011194613.1, from coordinate 645,612 downwards.
TGGGGTTGGAGACGGAGTCTTCAGCTAACAGGATTTTGGCAGTGAAACATCTGTCCTAGTTTTATTCCGG
>LPNX011194613.1:632471-645441 GCA_001517045.1 Pseudotsuga menziesii | reverse complement strand
AATCTGATCGCTGAGAGCAGCTGTACAGTCGTTTATAAATCAGCACTGTGTAAGGCCAACTTTTCTCGTTTATTTTGCACAGTTGCCATTAAAAGTTGGACACGATTCTCTATGATTATACTTGGATAACCAAATCTCCGTTTTCATTGGAATTAGCGAGTTTGTTATCTTTGAAGTTAAGATGTGATGTTAAATGAATATTGCATGCAATTTATATTGAACAACAAATATATACACACACGATTACCAACAACCAACAAGACCATCCTATTAGCAGCTATAAAGAACGAGCAAGTCCAAATATAGACAAAAAGGGCAGATTTTCCTTACTTGGGATATTTCACTATCATAGAACATTAGAGAATATCAGCATTTGGGATATTACAGTGGTATCAGAGCATGATCCTTGCCAGCTGTGGGCACATAGCAATTGAATAAAAGTGCATGTTGATACATGCGTGTACATGCAAATGCATGTCAATGATGTTGATGAAGTGCATGTTAGAACAAAGGTTTTTCTTTGCCAGCTTGTGAGAACATGAAGACAATGAGAAGGATCTTGACTGGAAATTGGCAAAGGTTAGCAGTACTTCAACACTTGCCTCGATATCAGGAGTATCTAGCCTTGGGTGATGAGGTATGTGCAGCATTGTCCTTTCAAGATTATTACACCATCAAGTTCGGGAGCCAGCCCAAGGATTTGGATGAAGATCTCCTTAAAGGCATAGTTGGGGGAGGGAAGAAAGATGAGCATAAGTATAGGTTGTTGGTGAGCTTCATTTGGAGTTAACAGTACATGATGAGGATGTGCATGAGGAGATCGCATTAGAGCCATCCTGTGGGTCTAGTGACACAAGCACATTCGCTAGTCAGATTGTGGACAAGCCGTGTGATGAGTTGGAGTTGGTACACTCTTCATCACCTACAACAGGAGTCCAGACAGTTATGACAGGTGAAATACATGAGGTGCAAGGCAATGAGCACAGCAGTCGAAACAGTGAGCAGTCACACATGGAGGTTAGGGAGAGTTTATACATGCATGAGATAGAGCTTCCAGATGATAGTCACCGAAATAAGATTGAACGTGTTAAAGAAAGCATTCTAGCAATGAAAGAGAGGACCAAGATACCCCGAGACACCATAGTACAACAAGATGTTGAGCTTACAGTTCTTCGAGTTGTATGTAGCGAGTCAACGGTCAGGCTTTCTAGTATTGAAGAGCAGTTGGATTCCTTGATGGGGCAACAAAAGAAACATACTATTGCATTTCAAAGCAATCTTCTTCAGGAATACATAGACAGGGCTTGCAATAGCTTGAGTCCACATTTGCAAAATGGCGGATGGTTTTTACGGGTTGGCCAGGATCGAGAAATTGACTCGCAGTATATGAGCATTCCAGGTGAAATCAGAAGGGCAAAATGTCAGCTTGGTAGGATTATTACTTGTGATGGTGCTTATGGACAAGGTACTTTTCGGGGGTTGGATTGGAGAGAGATTAAGAGTCGGTGTCCTATTGAGTCTGCAATTCTTGGGAAGACATTCCTAGCCAAGGGTATAGTCCCACAAGAGCCTTCAAATATTTGGGATGTAATATGCACAAGTTTGCACTGGGATCCAAGAGGAAGAACTTATGAGGGATGGATACAGTGTTTACTGATGGCGTTACTTGGGAGTCTACATGATGCTCCTTGTGTCGATACTACGCAGGGTAGCGGTGGATGCATTTTGACCTCTGCAATTCTCAGATTGATTTGGGACCCTGGGATTACAATGACTGACAGTTTAGTGATTGCTAGAGGATGCTTTCAGGAGGTCTCTGGTGATGGTACCATACAGTGCAGTTGACTGACAGTTTAGTGATTGCTAGAGGATGCTTTTAGGAGGTCTCTGGTGATGGTACCATACAGTGCAGCGTTTTGAGCAAAGGGTGCTACAGATCTCCTAGGATAATTTGGGACCCTGGGATCATCCCTAGATTCAGTTGGTTCACTTGATTGATTGTGGATATGCGTTGGCATAGTTTGAGGACAAGCAATCTTTGGCGAGGGAGGACTGTAATGTTCTGTTTTTTATATAAAGGGAATAACTGAGGACTAATAGCATTAGGAGCAGAAAGGTACATCAATTCAGTATTATTAAGTCATTAGTGTAGAAAGAAGGCCATCAGAGTTCATATCCTAAAGCATGCGGAGCATGCAGGCCTTATTTTAGTGTTAAAGTCAACATGAAATTAGAATTGCATGCATGCAAAAGTAAAGCGTAAACCCTAAAAGTGACATGCAAACCCTAAAAGTACATGATATTCTATTTAAGAAGGGTTATTGGACCAAAGAGATTATCTATGGTTATTGTTGATTGATTTTGGAGTTTCGAGCAGCAGCACAGCGTGCAACCGCGGCAGTTGGGGTTGGAGACGGTGTCTTCAGCTAGCGAGGGTTCAACAGTGAGATATCTACCCTAGTCTCTTATTGGGATAGATCATCCAGGTTTATCCATTGCATCCATCATATACTACAGTAGTCGGAGATCCAACACATTCTGAAGGGTTATTAGCAAATCCATGTTTTGCAGCCGGAAGTAGCAGGGAAAACAGAGAAGGATTCGCTGGGACCACAAAACCCAGTCTTTCCTCCGCATGTCAGCTTCCTTTTTCTCAGCAGGCCTATCCTATGGTATGGAGTGATTATCAGCCATTAGTTTGCTCACCTAGAGCAGCTATCAACCAAACAGATCAGTTGGGAGCGTGAGCAACAGAACTGCTAATCAATTAGCTAGGGCACTTAGAGGCAGCCAAACCTCCGCATGTGTCAGGCCATCTCATCGGCAACAGCAAACGGACAAGCTCAGAAAGTTTCAACCCGAACGGAACTCTCCTCCTACAAAAACGTCACCTTTAGTCTGGAGGGTTTTTACGGTACTGCGGGGCGATAACAACGGAGGAAAAGAGCATTATTAGACCACCCATCCGGATCCTTATGCATGCAACTATCTCTAGAGTCATTATCAGCCAGAATATCAGTGGTAAGTGTCAATTTCTCTTTGCAAAACCCTAACCCTAATTCAGCTATATTTTAGGGCATTTTTGCATGGCGAGTTTGCATGCACAGTTATTTTGCAAATTTGTATGAGATTGAGTGTGCGAGTCAGCACTATCACAGAACATTAGAGAATATCAGTATTTGGGATATTACAATCTATAGGTTCTAGTTTGCAGCGGGGTATAAAACTTAAAACCCACTTTGGAATAATCATAAAACCCCTAAGTCTAAATTTTCACGATCATCGAACTCCATTTGCCCACCTAACACACTGGTCTGCTTCTTAGGGGAAGACGCCCTCCTTGGGAGGAGTGGGTATTTTCAGATCCGCAAACTGGGTATTGCTAGTTCCAACTCTAATCACCTTATCTTAGGCCTAGAAAACAATCCGAGTGTCCAATTTCGCTTAATTTCAGCATTTACCCCTAGATCAAATTTTTCACTAGGGTAAATTGGGGCTTTTCATTAGGGCACTCGAAATATCTTAGTAAAGGTGCAAAACTCTAATTAACTTTAATACTAAGAGATATAATCAAGTTTCCCTAGGATTATTCACTTGTATTCCTTGTTGTTAGGGTCATCTTGGTTATAGGACGCCCCCTGGGCGTAGTATTTTCACTACAGTAAGAAGTGTTGGTATCCCTGACTGGTGTGACATTTGAGTTCTTTCAGAAGTCTTGGATGTCGTAGGTCGCGACTTTATTTGTCTTTCCTCTACCATCCTGGATAGGATTACCCCACGGAGCAACTACAAGTTTCATGACAACAGAACCTTTGTCTTATGATTTTACAATGTGAGAAGGATGTTTATTTATACTAATTCATCCTCAAATTTTTAATTCCGAGCATACAAGCCTAAAACATAAAATAATATTTTTAGGGTAAATTCTATACAATTTAGGAATTTTACCATAAAATAGACAAAAAATAGTAAAATAAGCTAAGTAAAGGCTTCATTTGACGAAATAGTGAGGTTAGGGGGGGCGTCATGCCCCATCTAACCCAAAAAATATGCTAGTCCCTCAACGACCCATTTTCAAGACTTGTGGGCTCCTCTGCTAAAAGGATGACATCATAGGCTAGTGGCAATATGTAATATCCCGAATACTGATATTCTATTGATATTGTCTATAATGCTAATTCGTACACTCAATCTTGTGCAAAAATATAGAATAATTGTGCATGCAAACTTGCCATTAAAAATACCCTAAAATATAGCAGAATTAGGGCTAGGGTTTGCAGAAAGGAATTTAACACTTACCACCGATAACTCGGCTGATAATACTCCTGAGACATGCATAAAGTGTCGAACAGGTGAAGTATTAGTGCTACCTTCCTATTGTTGACGCCCAGCTGCACATGTGTGCCCTCCACAAACTGAAGGTGACGTTTTTGGAGGGATGATGAGATGCTGCTAAAACTTTGTGGACTTGTCAGTCTTCTGCCGCCGTAGAGATGGACTGTCACATGCAGAGGTTTGGCTGCCTCTAAGTGCCCTAGTGAATTGGTTTGGTGTTTTGCTGCTCACACCCCCCAACCTCTCTATTTTGCTAATAAATGCTCCAGGTGAGCAAACTGATGGTCGATAGTCACTCTATGCCGTAGGATAAGCCTGCCAAGAAAGAGGAAGCTGACATGTGGAGGAAAGGCTAGGTTTTATGGTCCCAACGAATCTTTCTAATGTTTCCCAGCTATTTCTAGCTACAAAACATGGACCTACAAGTAATCCTTCAAAGTCTGTTGGATCCCTGGATACTGATGTATACGATGAATGTCGTGGATAAACCTGGGTGATCTATCCCAAAAAGATACTAGGGAAGATATTTCACTGTCGAACCCTCGCTAGCTAAAGACACCGTCCTCAACCCCAACTGCCGCTGCTGCACGCTGTGCTGCTGCTCAAAAGCTCCAAATCAATCAACAATAATAATAGATACCCTCTTTTGTCCAATAACCCTTCTTAAATAGATGATCATATGCTTTTAGGGTTTGCATGTCACTTTTAGGGTTTTCGCTTCACTGTTGCATGCATGCAATTCTAATTTCATGTTGACTTTAACTCTGAAGAAATAAGGCCTACATGCTCTACATGCTTTAAGATATGAACTCAGATGGCCTTCTTACTACACTGATGACTTAATAATACTGAATTGATGTACCTTTCTTCTCCTAGTGCTATCAGTCCTCAGTTATTCCCTTTCCTTTAATACCCGCTCGAACCTATAGGAAAAAGATAGGTTAGCGGGTGTCTTAGGTGATTTAGTTGAAAGAGGACATTATAGTCCTCCCCGTTCAAAATTGCTTGTCCTCAAGCAATCTCTGACCAATATACTAAATCATCTGTCCCTATCTCTTCTCGTCCATTTTTAACAACCGATTTATTTCACTGTTGGGTGGCTCTTCTTGTTCTTCGAATTTATGTTTCTTCTCACCCATGCTCTGTATTCCCTCCTTGTATCTTCTGGGGTACCTGTGAGGATTGAACATCCTAGATTTGGATCCTCGTTCAAATTCCCTAGGGTGCATCATACTTTTGTCTGGAGGTCTACCCGGAAATCCCTTTTCATACTACTAGTCCTTCCTTGAAGTCTTTTGTGTTGGAGTTGGCCATTTTCTCGTGCGAGTCTTGTTCTCATGCCTGACTATGGTGGTCATCCCCTTTGTTGTGGCTGACCTTGAAGCCTCATTGGGCATTCCCCTTAGGACTACCCTTTTCCCATCTAGAGCCAAGAAGTCCATCTCTAATGTTTGGTAATTGGTTGAGTATTTCCCAATTGAGTACAGCCATTGTACTCCCAAAACAATGCTTGTGTCTAGCACATCTACCACATAAAATTCATCCACCAATGTATAATTCCCAAGGTGTACCTGTAACTAAGGTATCCTATGTGTGCACTTCATCCTGTGATTGCTAGCCATGACAACGGTAAAGCCCTCAAAGTCCTCGGTGGGAAATCTTTTCTTCTCTACCCAAGAGGCATCTATAAAGTTGTGGGTGGCCCCACCATCAATCAAAGCAATGGCACGTTGTCCCTAGATACTTCCCCTAATCCTGATGGTATGGAAGGTGGGGACTCCTGTGAGGGTAGCAATAGTGGCTCTCTGTGGCAATTGTTCCAATTCTGTACTGTGTAGTTCTCCATCCCGTTTCTGCTCCGACTCATCTTCCTCACTGCTATCTGTAAGTACCTCGATGAGGTGTACCTTCCCTTTACCCATACATCTATGGCCAGGTACCCAAGGTTCTTTGCAATTAAAACATAAATTCTTCCTTCTCAAATCTCGTCGTGTGTCCTCATTCAACCATTCCCTCTGTGGGATTATCCTTTCCCTGTTTTCTGGAAGATTGGTAGATTTTTCCTTGTTTCCCGTGAGATTGGTAGGTTTTTGTGGCGGCTTGTTCTTTGGCACAGAATCTTGTAGGTCCAGAGTCCTACTAATAGCATCTTGCAAAGTAATTGGCCTGTAAGCCTTCGCCCATCCGCGGAGTGGCTCGGATAGTGCCTCCGTAAATAGCATAATCAATCGGTTCTCTGATATGTCAGATACCATAACTGCAACTCTCTGGAATTCAGATATGAATGTCTCTGCACTGCCTGTCTACTTGAACTGAGCAAGATCCCTGAAATGAATCTTTGGGTCCTTCTTATCAAAGCGCTCCATAAGCCTCTATGTTAAGTCACTGTAGGAAGTGATAGTGTTGTGACCCAATGTCACCATTCCATGGTACCACCACTCATGTGCTTCCCCGTCTAGATCTAAAGTAGCCAACTTGATTGCATTTGTCTCTGTCATGGGGTTAAGTTGAAAGTAGGTGTCTAACTTCTGTACCCAAATCTTGGCTGAACAACTGGATGTCCCATCAAAATTGGGAATAGTTAGTCTCCCCAATGTGCGTTGCAACTGAAAATTCTGATTGAATGCTCTATTGAACCCTCTTGGCCTGCTCTTGCTTTTCATGTTACAAAAATCTGAGAAAGTCATGGTTGAATGGAACTCATCTCCCAAATCCCTGTATTCATGTAAGTAGGCTCCAAATGGTTCTCTAGGTTGTTAAATTATTGTAGCTTCGAAGTGTATTTACTTATTGTACCCCGATGTTCCTATCGGGAGAATCATTTGTATTTCATTATACCCCGATGTCCCTATCGAGAGAATCACTAAGAGTCGTGAGGAAAAACCCTCTGTTGTAAGTCAAGTCGTTAGCACCCTCATTAATATAATATTAAGTTGTTTGTCCTCCTAGAGAAGTCGGCCCAGTCAATTTTAGTGAGGCCGACTTGGTTGAGGGAAATGTCAAGTGAACGAAAGAATATAAATAGAAGTGATGCGCTCCTCATTTGAACATACAATCACTCACTTGTGTAGCACATTAGAGAGAGAGAGAGTTGTATCTGCAAGGAGAAGGACCAGTCTGAAGTCTTGTCTTTTATCTCTTTGATCATCTATATTGAGGAAGCTTTTCTTGCTGGGTTTTTCCCATTAGGGTTATCCCAGGGTAAATCTGTGTTGATCTTGTGGACTGTTTCTTTCAGTGATCCTGTCTATATGCTTTTGTTCTGAAATTGAATTGAATGCTGATAATCTAGCTTAGCATATGGAATCTTAACATGATATCAGAGCTAACCTGAATAGGACAGCTTTCACAAGGTGAAAAAGCCCTCTCTCTCCCCGACAAGAAATTAGGGTTTCGGGAAAATTTTGATTTTTGAAGATCTGTTTGCATGGAAAGTTGTGCCCTCCTAGTGCACATCTACTGAGCCTGAAATCGAGATTTTTGAGTGGGTGGATCTCCGGAAAATTCAAACCCTAGTTTGACACTGGACCAGAAAACTGCAGAAATCCAGTGAACCAGAAAACTGCACTGCAGAATCTCGCAAGTCAGATTTGAAAGGTGAAGACTTGAGATCTCCAGAAACCAAGCACACCAGTCAACTCGCCTCAGTCAAGCGCATCTCCTGGTAAGATCAATTTCTCATTCTCCAGATTTTCAATTTTTTGTGATCTTCTGACGAGATGGCCCCAAGCACCAAGCTTGAGGACAAACTAGAAGGCATAGAGAATTACAGAGCATGGAAATACAGAATGGGCCTTATTCTCAAGGAGAATGATCTTGAGAAATATATCAAGGATGAAGTTGCAGAACCTGAAGAGGCTCAAGCTAAGAAGAAGCACAAGAAGGATCTGATTAGGGCACAGAGGATTATTGCTGACTCTATCAAGGATCACTTGATCCTTGAAGTGTCATCCAACAAGACTCCGAAAGAAATGTATGATGCTCTAGCAAGGACGTATGAAGGTAGAAACATCAACAAAAAGATGAATCTAAGAGCTCAATTGAAGAGCACCAAGATGAGTCATGGAGAATCCAATCAAGACTATTTCACAAGGGTCTCCCAGTTCAAGGAACAACTAGAAGCCATTGGAGACAACCTTGATGAAGATGAGTTGGTTATGACTGCTCTCAATGGTCTCACTAGACCCTGGGAGTCATACATCCAAATGATGTGTGCTAGAAAGGAAAGCATGAAGTTTGATACTGTATGGGAAGACTGTATTCAAGAGGAGGCTAGAGTGGCCAATGAAACTCTATTGAAGGAAGATGATCAAGCCCTAGCCACCCATACCAAGAGAAGAAGAAGTCAACCCAACTTCAAGAAGGGAAACCACAAGGAGTCTCAACCTCCCAGAAGGATCCAAAGAACAAAAGAAATTTTTCCAAAGAAGGACTACTCCAGTTTTCAATGTTTTCATTGTGATAAGGTAGGACACATTGCCAGAAATTATCCTTTGAAGAGAGAAGAATACAAGAAGAGAAACAATTACAAAAGACATCATGCACATCTAGTTGAAGATGAGGATGAAGAAGAAGAAGAAGAAGGACCACAAAGAAAGCAAGCAAGGGAAGAAGATGCCGAGGAGTATGTACTATTCTCTGCACTCTCTAGGTCTGTAACACCTAGAGAAGACACATGGCTTATTGATAGTGGTGCTTCAAAGCAAATGACGGGACAAAAGAAAATTCTGTCAAAACTTGAAGAAGGGAACTCTCCTTAGAAAGTATCTCTAGGAGATGATTATCAATATCCAATCAAAGGAATTGGTGAAGCAAGCTACAAGCTTGATTCAGGAAATCCCCTAGAGATGAAGGAAGTTTTATTGGTACCAAGTCTAAAGAAGAATTTACTTTCTATCTCAGCTTTAGATAAGAACGAATACAGAGTTGCATTCATAGATGGCCAAGTACTCATGTGGCCCAAAGGAAAGACAATTGAAGTTGCAGTTGTCATCGATGAAGAAGGAGGCGTGTATAAACTCAAGGGACATCAGGATACAGCCCTTGTTCATGGGACCACTAACCCTAGTGAACTGTGGCATAGAAGGCTTGCCCACATCAATTACAAAGCACTACCTCATGTGAACAAAATAGTGACGAGATTACCAGACTTGAAGATCAACCATGAAGGCATTTGCAAAGGATGTGCGAAAGGAAAGAATATCAAGAATCCATTTCCGAAGAGCGAAACAAAAACTAAAGGTACGTTGGAATTGATTTATTCAGATGTGTGTGGTCCAATGTCCTCCACATCTTTGAGTGGTTTTCAATACTATATTACATTCATTGATGACTATTCAAGAAAGACATGGATATACTTCTTGAAAGCAAAGAATGAGGTGTTTGAAAAATTCAAGGAATTCAAAGCGTTGATAGAGAATCTTTCAGACAAAAGAATCAAGACACTCCGATCAGACAATGGCGGAGAATATAATTCAAAAGAATTTGAAGCCTTTTGTAAAGATGTTGGAATCAAGAGGAAACTAACTACCCCCTACAATCCTCAACAAAATAGTGTTGCGGAAAGAAAGAACAGAACCATCATGGAGGCAGTGAAGACAATAATATATGATCAAGATCTTCCAATGCATATATGGGCAGAAGCAGCAAGAACTGTTGTCTATGCACAGAATAGAATATCTCACAGTGCCCTTGGATTCAAGACCCCAAAAGAGATGTTCACGGGAAAGAAGCCTGAGGTAAGTCACCTCAAGATATTCGGTTGTCCAGTATATGTTCACATACCGAAAGAGAAAAGAACCAAGTTGGACCCTTCCAGAATGAAGGGAATATTTGTTGGATACTGTGAAGTATCCAAGGCATTCAGAATTTACATTCCTGGATTCCATCACATGGAAATCAGTAGAGACGTAACATTCAATGAAGAAGCAGCTCTCAAGAGATCTAGAAAATGTCAACATGAAGAAGTATATGAGGAAGATGCACCTCCCAGAAATGTAGAGGCTACATTCCTCCCTGACGATGAAACACCTGAAGATCATGATATGATAGAACCACAAGAACCTCCCACGATGGAGATATCACGAAAGAGAAAGCCTGATTGGGCAAAAGAAATTATACAAGAAGCAAAAAGATATGGAGCTCCTAAAGGCTCCACTAGGATAAGCAAGAAGCCCAAGCCATTTTCCAGCTATGTAGCTTTGATGTGTGATCTTGTGGATCAAGAACCTACAAACTATGAAGAAGTTGTACAGAAGAAAGAATGGGTAGAAGCAATGACGGAAGAATACCAATCAATAATGAAGAATGATGTTTGGGATATAGTTCCCAAACCAGAAGGCAAGAGTGTGGTATCTTCCAAGTGGATTTACAAGATAAAGCATGCAGCTGATGGAAGTATAGAGAAATACAAGGCAAAATTTGTGGCTAGAGGTTTCTCTCAGGAAGAGGGAATTGATTATGAAGAAACATTTGCACCAGTAGCATGGTATACTTCGATTAGAGCCATCATGGCACTTGCATCCATGATGAAGTGGGACTTACACCAGATGGATGTGAAGATAGCCTTCCTGAATGGTGTGATTGAAGAAGAAGTATACATAGAACACCCACAAGGATTTGAAGTTGAAGACAGGCGGACTCACGTATGCAAGTTGAAGAAGGCCCTGTACAGTCTGAAGCAAGCTCCTAGAGCTTGGTATGGAAGGATAGATAGTTTCTTGACGAGCTTGGACTTTACCAAGAGTAAAGCCGATCCTAACCTTTACATCAAGGTTATAGAAGATGAACCTGTCATACTATTACTGTATGTGGATGACCTATTTCTGACAGGGAATGAGAAACAGATTGTAGAATGCAAGAAGAAGCTCGCTGAAGAATTTGAGATGAAAGACCTTGGGTTAATGCATTATTTCCTAGGTCTGGAGGTGTGGCAAAGTTCAGAAGGAATCTTTCTCAATCAGGGAAAGTATGCTGTAGAAATTTTGAAAAGATTTGATATGTTGGAATGCAAAGCCATGGCCACACCCATGGATACCAACCCAAAGTTGTTGGCTAATGAATCATCAAAGTTAGTGGATGTGACTCAATACAAACAGATTATTGGGTCGTTGATGTATCTAACAAATAGCAAACCAAACATTTGTTTTGCTGTGAACACCTTGAGTCAATATCTAGTTCAACCTAGACGTGTTCACCTGAGAGTTGCAAAACATGTGATGAGATATCTGAAAGGAACTATAGACTTTGGTCTATACTATGATGGAAACCATGACTATAGATTGTATGGCTATACAAATGTAGATTGGGCTGGAAGTGTCTCAGACAGAAGCACATCAGGTGGATGTTATTGTCTGGGGTCTGCTATGATTTCATGGTTTAGTAGGAAACAGTCCAGTGTTGCTCTTAGCACGGCTGAAGAAGAATATATAGCAGCTTGTTCTGCTAGTTGTGAAGCCATATGGCTTCGAAAGCTAATGTCAAGTTTATTTAACCTGGAGTTGGATACCACAGTGATTCTATGTGATAAACCAGAGTTGTATAAAGATGACAGAGAACCCAATGTTCCATGATAAATCGAAGCACATAGAAATCCAGTATTTCTACATTCGAGATATGATACAGAAGGGAGCCATAAAGCTCCATTCTGTGAGTACCGATGAACAAGTTGTTGATGTGTTGACGAAGCCTCTGTCTCGAATAACGTTTGAATACTTTCGAGACAAGCTTGGTGTTGTTCGAAAAGACCTTCCCCGAAAGGGGGAGCAGTGATGTAGCAGTGGGATTGTACCATCCCTGGACATTTGTCCTAAAGTGATCCGTAGACCTAGGTCTCCGAGAAAGAAGCAGGATTGTATCATCCCTGGACACTTGTCCTAAAGTGATCCGAAGACCTTGGTTTTCAAGAATGTGGCAGGATTGCATCATCCTTGGACGTAAGTCCTAAAGTGATAGGGAGTGATTATCCCGTAATTGTATCCGGTGACTTCGGTCGTCGAGAATGTGGTAGGATTGCATCATCCTTAGACTCAAGTCCTAAAGTGATAGGGAGTGATTATCCCGTAATTGTATCCGATGACTTCGGTAGTCGAGAATGTGGTAGGATTGCATCATCCTTGGACTTAAGTCCTAAAGTGATAGGGAGTGATTATCTCGTAATGGTATCCAGTGACTTCGTTGTCGAGAATGTGGTAGGATTGCATCATCCTTGGACTTAAGTCCTGTTACCACCTAAGTTGTACTTAGTGGTTTTTTATCAAGTGAGCCTGGTGAACCGGAGAAGGCTAACTTGTTCGGACTTCAGAAGACCTTTGGAAGTACTTCTGGGAAGTGCTTGTTGTACTATATCACGTGTTCATACCCCATGGGGAAATTGTAATAAATGTTCTAGCATGATAGTGTCTGTAAAAGACTCGGTCTCTTAGACTTTATTTATCAATCCAATCAGCCCAGGGTGTTTTTCCCTTGGTTATTATTGGTTGTTGAATAAACAACTGATAATTTCTGAGTTTTTCACTCCATACCTCCAAAGTTGGGGTGGTCGGCTTGGCATTTAGGCCTATTGAGGTTATTAGAGTCTATGTGTCAATGTATAAACATGCTAGACATCATGGTCGAATCATATGAATATGTCTAA
>LPNX011194613.1:600235-629842 GCA_001517045.1 Pseudotsuga menziesii | reverse complement strand
CGTTAGGAGTTGAGCCTAAACGGAGGAGTCAAGAACAAGGTGACAGCCTTGACTCGAGACTTTCCCCCAAGGACACACCGAGTGGCTTGAAGATTTCTGCGACGTGACCCAGGTGTGTGAAAGGCGGCAACAAGTCCTAACGTGATAGGGAGTGATTATCCCGTAATAGTATCCGATGACTTCGGTCCTCGAGAATGTGGTGGGGTTGTATCATCCCTGGGATTTAGTCCTAAAAGTGATCCGTAGACTTTCGTCTTCGTATTGTGGATTGCAGGTTGTTGATGATGATGATGTTGTTGATCGAAAGATCAAAGTATTGCTGATGATGATGATGATGTTGCTGATCGAAAGATCAGAGTATGATGATGATGTTGCTCAAAGTGTTGATGATGATGATGTTGCTGATCGAAAGGTCAAAGTATTGTTGACGATGATGTTGTTGATTGAAGAAGACTAAAATACTGATGATGATGTTGTGGATCGAATGATCCAAATGTTGTTGCTGCTGAAATTGAAGATGAAGACTATATGTCGAAGATGATGAAAAAGCTTCCAATGATTTATAGATATATCACCCTAATGATGTTGAAGATGCTCTCTCTCCTTCTCCTACTGTTGTTGTTGTTGTTGTTGTAGAATACCCTTCTCGTTAAGGGGGAGTGTTGAATTATTGTAACTTCGAAGTGTATTTACTTATTGTACCCCGATGTTCCTATCGGGAGAATCATTTGTATTTCATTATACCCCGATGTCCCTATCGGGAGAATCACTAAGAGTCATGAGGAAAAACCCTCCATTGTAATTCAAGTCATTAGCACCCTCATTAATATAATATTAAGTTGTTTGAGTCCCCCTAGAGAAGTCGGCCCAATCAATTTTAGTGGGGCCAACTTGGTTGAGGGAAATGTTAAGTGAACGAAAGAATATAAATAGAAGTGAGGTGCTCCTTATTTGAACATACAATCATTCACTTGTGTAGCGCATCAGAGAGAGAGAGAGTTGTATCTGCAAGGAGAAGAAGGACTAGTCTGAAGTCTTGTCTTTTATCTTTTTGATCATCTATATTGAGGAAGATTTTCTTACTGGGTTTTTCCCATTAGGTTTTTCCAGGGTAAATCTGTGTTGATCTTGTGATATTGTTTCTTTCACTGATCCTGTCTATATGCTTTTGTTCTGAAATTGAATTGAATGTTGATAATCTAGCTTAGCATATGGAATCTTAACATAGGTTCTACTGGCATGACTAGTCCTACTACCGTATCTGCCAGGAAGTGAGGCATAGTAGGCCTGCTGGTAGGGTTGTTATATATGTGGGGTGTGTTTTGCATATTGGTGTATGCATGCTTCCCACTACTGCTTGTAGACCCTCTATCTACCGGTGAGAGGTAGACTGCTATTACCTGGTTCTGATCTTGCCGACAATCTGTTTATTGCATGCAGTACGTCCTTTTGCTCTTTGGCTACGTCCTACAATGCGTTTACTAAGCTGCGAAACTCCATCCTATCCTCATCTTCTCCTAATCATTTTCCCCTGTCAGAGTGTATACCTGTTGGGTCCATGTCTGAGTTGGTATCTTCTAGTTGGATATCCTCAAGTTCCTCCGTGTACCTACTCTTCCTTCTCCTATAGGTTACAAAAGTGTCTTCTTTTGTATTCATTTACTTCTCATGTTCAAGCCCGCAGCTGGCAAGGAACATGCTCTGATACCACTATAATATCCTAAATACTGATATTCTATTGATACTGTGTATAATGCTAACACATACACTTAATCTTGTGCAAAAATACGGAATAGTTGTGCATGCAAACGTGCCATGCAAAAATACCCTAAAATATAGAAGAATTAGGGCTAGGGTTTGCAGAAAGGAATTTAACACTTACCACTGATAACTCAGCTGATAATACTCCTGAGATAGGATGCAAGCATAAAGTGTCGAATAGGTGAAGTATTAGTGCTACCTTCTCGCTGTTGATGCCCAGTTGCACATGTGTGCCCTCCACAGACTGAAGGTGACGTTTTTGGAGGAGGGATGATCAGATGCTACTGAAACTTTGCGGACTTGTCGGTCTTCTGCTGCCAGAGAGATGGACTGTCACATGCAGAGGTTTGGTTGCCTCTAAGTGCCCTAGCGAATTGGTTTGTTGTTCTGTTGCTCACGCCCCCCAACCTCTTTGTTTTGCTGATAAATACTCCAGGTGAGCTAACTGATGGTTGATAGTCACTCTATGTTGCAGGATAAGCCTACCGAGAAAGAAGAAGCTGACATGTGGAGGAAAGACTAGGTTTAATGGTCCCAGCGAATCCTTCTGAGGTTTCCCAGCTATTTCCAGCTGCAAAACGTGGACCTGCAAGTAATCCTTCAGAGTGTGTTGGATCCCTGGATACTGATGTATACGATGAATGCCGTGGATAAACCTGGGTGATCTATCCCAAAAAGAGACTAGGGCAGATATTTCAGTGTCGAACCCTCGCTAGCTAAAGACACCATCTTCACACTGTGTTGCTGCTCAAAAGCTCCAAATCAATCAACAATAATAATAGATACCTTCATTAGTCCAATAACCCTTCTTAAATAGATGATCATATGCTTTTAGGGTTTGCATGTCACTTTTAGGGTTTTCGCTTCACTTTTGCATGCATGCAATTCTAATTTCATGTTGACTTTAACTCTAAAGAAATAAGGCCTGCATGCTTCGCATGCTTTAGGATATGAACTCAGATGGCCTTCTTACTACATTGATGACTTAATACTACTGAATTGATGTACCTTTTTGCTCCTAGTGCTATCAGTCCTAAGTTATTCCCTTTTCTTTAATACCCGCTCGAACCTATGGGAATAAGATAGGTTAACAGGTGTCTCGGGTAGTTTAGTTGAAAGAGGACTTAGAGTAAATTCTACACAATTTAGGAATTTTACCCTAAAATAGACAAAAAAATAGTAAAATAAGCTAAGTAAAGGCTTCATTTGACGAAATAGTGAGCTGAGGGGGGGCGTCATGCCCCATCTAACCCCAAAAATATGCTAGTCCCTCAACGACCCCTTTCCAAGTCTTGTAGGTTCCTCTACTGGAAGGATGACGTCATAGGCTAGTGGCAAAGAGTAGTGGTTTTTGGATGCTGAAAGCAAGTCCAAGTGGATGCAAAAGGTGTGCTAATAAGGGGTAAAAAACAATTACAACACGCAATCACCTTTGCATAAACAAAACCAGGATGGTCATGTGCCCCGATGGGTCACCCCCAAAAACCCTAGAACACCAACCCATGGGCTAAAGGCCCTGCATGGTGGAGATATCATCACACCGAAGGGGCAGTCAGCAAAGCCACTAAGCCAAGTACTTCCGAGAGTGAAACCAAGGAAGGCGGCCATAACCAATCCAGGGGGGTAAACAACCCCCAATCCAAATATCCATACAATAAAACCCACTTTTGCATGTACAATAAAAAATTTGACCCCTTGCTCTAGGCTTAGCCCTGCTATAACGCTACAGCAACTCTGGTCCATAACACTATGTATAAGTAATAGTGAATTAGCTGAGATAAAGTGAAAGAGGACATGCCCAATAAAAACTAATATTATTATTTGTGCATAGTAAGATTATAAGAGTGTTTGCCTATATATCGGTTACATAACTTATTGGGTATGTTGGACTTGATTAAGTATGTCAATTAGCCTATGGATGCTAGTTTAGGTTTCATGGATCCAAAAGGCATCTTAGCATGCTAAAATGAACATTCAATGGACAAGGTTTGATTCGTCATTACTTCTTGCTCAATACTTAACTCTTCCAACGCATGGTATCCAAATACAGTTTGGCCACTAAACTAAAAGGAGAGCAAAAGTTGTGGCTCAATAATTCCATTGCACTCATCCCCGTGATATTGACATGTGGTTGTGGAACTCATCAAGATACCCATATTACTAATCAATTTGCATTATTAAATGCTTGATTACCAAAACATGCACTGCCAGCTTTAATTGTGTCCATAATTATCGGTGGACATAGAAGTTATTGTCCCTGCCTTAGATTGTCTACTCAATTATTGATTAAATGCAAGCTTCATAGCAAAGGATTAACCGTCAATATGTGTGCCTTGTTATCCATCTGGCTTTTCCTTCTTGGGTCCATTTGCATTGCCCATGCCTTACTAAGTATCCTTTGATGGTTATCTAAGAAATATGACACTCCTTTAGGCCATGTGTCACAAGTCCACATGTTGGACCTTTAGATTTCTCAGTGCTGCCTACTTGATAAATTTTGTTGTGGTTAGGCCCGATTATTGTGAAGTTGGTTTATAATGTATACCCTTGAAGAAAGAGAGAAATATAGATTTTGTGATGGGCAGGCAGGTGGGAAGTTAAATACTAGTAGAAAGAAAGAAGGAATGGAGTAGACTAAATCTTCATTAAAATGTCCACAAGACCAGCTGGCCTATGGGATGGTACACCTCATATCATTGCAATATTCTCTTCTATAAATGACTGGAGAGAAAAGAAATGGGTGGAAAAGACATTATCCCATTTGAGGAACTTGATCTTAATATTAATATCCAGTGTTAGACAAAAGTGGCTAATGGGAGTCCTGACTATGAAAGTACATTATAGCTCTCCATCCATATAGGCACTGAGGAGACAGGGTGTCACAGGATGTCATGCCCCATCTAAGAAATTAGACCTAACTAAGAAAGAACATATAGCAAATAACACAGACTGAGTCCAAGTAGACAGGGTTGGTATCCCACAATGTCCTGAAAATTAAAATATCTGAGAAGGTAGAGGTAAAGTTGCCTATATAATAATATATATTATATAGTACAAATGGACAGGCATGTGCACAACCATAAATATTGTTTTTATTTCCAGGAGTATACACATCATGATGGCTCAATTTCAATTCCCTAACTGTAGAATTTCTGCATATATCAGCTACAGTCTCATTGAAAGAAATATGTTTCTTATCTTTGCACAATAGATGGATAAGTTGACAACTTGACATAGACACTTAAGAAGAAAGATTAGTACACTTCATTTGATAAAAGAGCACAACCTATTTGACAGTGAATTAAGATTTAAATGGAATTAATTTTGTTATAAAAAACATCACAGCATTGTCTTGAAAAAGAGTGAGAAGGTAAAGTTGTCTATCTATAGTACATATGGACAGGCATGAGCATAACCTTGAATATTGTTTTCATTTACAGGTTTAGAGTATATACACGTCATGATGGCTCAATTTCAGTTACCTAATTGTAGAACTTCTGCACATATCAGCAAGTCATCAAAAGAAATTTTGTTCTTATGTTTGCACAAAGATAGATTGCCATAGACCCTTGAGAAGAAAGACTGGGAGGACTACATTTCATTTGACTAAGAGCACGGCCTATTTGATACTGAGTACATTTAAATGAAATTTATTTGTTATAAGAAACATTGCAAGGGCATGTTTCAAAAGTGGTCACATGAAAATTCAATACTTTTGTTTTGCTCCAGAGTCATTTTTATAAGATTTTTGTTGTGATAATTTAGTAAATTTTAATATATTTGGACCTCTGTTATAATTTAGAAATATGCAACTAACTATTAAGTATGCTTAGAGAACTGGAGGTTGAGGGCTAAGAAAAATTAGTCTAGCTGGAATTGACATAAACGCTTGTTCAGACAACTTTAGGTTCTAGGAAACAGGTCACTAATCAAGATGTTTCAATCTGATATGTGCATTAATTGTATGGTATTTGTATAGCATCACTGTCCATTAGAATGTACTGTGAATTCCTACTAGAAAATCTTCCCTTAACAACTTGAGTATGAAAAAAATACATGCAATCCCAAAACTAGATTGCATAATCTAGGAAATGCAACCATTTTGTTGATCTTAGAAGAACAATAATTTGAAATATTTGAAAAAAAAATTACAAGAAGCAGATGGAGAAGTCTTCTAACCTTTTCCAACAATAAGGCCAAACTGCATTAAAGTCAGCCTATGAAAAGGTTCAATCTTTGTAAAGTGTAGGATAAGAGCTGGTGGCAGGAATATGAGTGCATTGAACAGTCCCAGGAATCCAAGAAAATGTGCCATGCTAACTTGTCCTTCTCCCTTGTCTTCATCTGGAATCTTTTTGCGGATCAAAGTCGTGTATAGAGCATAAAAGATTCCTGAGACAATGCATAAAAAATCGCCAAGAAGTGGATTTGAAGCAATTTCATTTTTCCCTGTTTCTGAATCACCCAGGCTGACAATTATAGTCCCCACCATACACAGAAGTACACTGAATAGTTTCACCCATGTGAACTTCTCGTTCAATATTACCAGGGACACCAAGAATGTGAAAAGACTGGAAGTGCTGCTTAATATTGTGTTTGACTGACAAATCAATGGTAGAATAAATAAGTTGCTACATGAAAAACATTATGTCCAAGACATTCCTAGTTCAAAAAACAATTTATGCAAATCCTACATGATTTAGCTGATGAACTTCATGGACAACATAGAGACACCATTTACCATCCAAAATAGCACAAGGACTCCATGAAGTAAACACTTATTAAAAGCACAAGTTTGTGATGAATCTTACTGTAACAGATGTATACTTGAGAGACAGATTGAATGTGAGCTGGGCAAGAAACCAAAAAGGAGAAATTAACAAGCTGATTTTGGCTGTTTCAATCCGTGTCCAGCGTCCTCTCTCGTCGAATTTTTTCACACCAATTGGATGATCCAGATTTGCATTTTCATTTGTTGATACAGAAAAACCTCCCACCAGAGGTTCTTCTTCAATACGTACATCTTCTGAGTTGGAGATGTCCTCAGGTTTGACTGCAATTGGTGGAATCTGCCTCTCATTCAACACGTCATCTTGCAAAAGACTTGCATTCTCAGAGGCTTTTAACTGCAATTGAGTATCTTGTTTATTTTCTTTGGCAAATTGGGACCAGAGGTTCCATGCAGATGACTCCAATAAGCGGCCAATTTCAACAATTGGAATATAAACCATAAAAAGAGAGTTGCAAATATATGTAATAAGAAAAGGAGAGACTCCCCCATCTACGACAGACTGCACAATGAAGCTGGCAGCTATCCATATCAAGGCAACAATGATAATGTATATAATGCCTATTGTCCATTGCCATGTCTGGCTCTGCATCTTTGTCATCCCACAATGCAAATAAAAATTCTCACTTTTCAAAAATAGTGTTCAACTTTTTCATGTTCCCATAGTTGATGACAAAACTAAGTTAGCTACCGCATGCTCCAGTTGACTGCAATAAATAAACAAGAAATTGCACTTAGCGTTATGCAATTACAATCAATGTTTGCCTTCCAGGATCTATAAGACTTAGTGGGGAGCTGACAATGAAAAGTTACATAACCAAATCAATATAATAGGTAATAAACTGAAAAATGTCTGGCATGACCAAGCTGATAGTCCTCATGTGAAAATCAGAAAGACGGTTTCATATAAATAAATAAATAACCATAAAATCTACAAGGAGAAACAAATATTAAACATCTTGTATGTCCCACTTTATTTTAATTTCTTAGGCTACACTTTTCTTGACATTTTGAATGAATGCTGGCCTTGGGAAAAAGTAGTTTAAAGCTACATCAGGACAGCCCTAAATGCAATGCTAAATCCCCTCGACATAGTCAAACCAATGTTATCAGGACCGGACCGGTCATCGAACCGGCAGAGCCCAAAAATCTGAACTGGACCGGAACCAAACCAAAAAACCAGTCGACCAAAAATGACATAAAATATTCAAATTTTGTTAAAAAACATATATATTCATGTGCATCCATATGAATCCAAACCATTATACACAAATATGCATAGTTTCTCATGTATATAGCAAGTATGGGTGCATATATCCAAAATGGCACCAAGTGCAATATATCTTTGAACCACAACACATCAACAAAGAGGCTCTAAATGGCCCCTAGAGTCCAAAAATAAGCGTAGTACTAATCAATAACTATAGTCTAGTGTCTAAAATCTGATCATATGGTACTACTAGTCTAGACTCTAATTGCGCATAGTAGACACCCTACAATTTTGATGAAACCTCCTAATCCAAGCATCAAAAAATGGGAGAAAAAACTTTGCATGCCTAATAATTATTTTTGCTTGAGTGAAGGGTACATCTTTCCTAAGGTCATGACAAAAGAGTTAAACAATCAACACCACCAACATCGAGATACATAGAGGGCTTAATGGACTTGATTAAATGGCAATCCCCTACCCTCATATTTTATAGAATTCAGTGGAAACGTTGCAATCCTGAAACCCTGAAACTGTTAAGTCTATTGAATTCTTAATGGGATAATAAATTCTACTTTTTGCATATGAATTTCAATGAGGTTGGAACCACTATCAAACATCCTGAAACAATAAATGGTAATATTAAAAATTTATCCTTTTACTTTAAGAATTTAATATTACCATTTAATGGTACTGATGATTACTAAGGTTAGGAGTTTTGTTGTTTGTGTAGGATTTTTGTGGGTTTTTTTTTAAATAAAATTTTATAGGCCCACACCGGCAGTTGTACGGCCGTACAAAATCGGCGAGCTCAGTATCAAACCGGTTGATTCCGCGCTGTTATCCACTAAGTTGCACTTAGTGGATTTCCAGTGAGCCACTAAGGATCAAAACAAGTCAGTTGTTCTTACTAAGTGCTCAGAATTTCCAAGGATTCATTAGGACCAAGTGTTTGGTCCCTTTTTGCATTTTCTACATGTTCATACCCTGCGGGGATATTGTAATAAATGACTTAGCATGATGAAGATTATGTAAAAGGTTTGGCTTTCGTAGGACTTATTCATCAATACTTTACTCTAGGGTGTTTTTTCTTTGGGAATTATATGTCATTTTTTAATGACTTATAATTTTTGAGTTTTTCATCCGTTCCTCCAAAGCTAAAGTAAGTGTCTTGGTGGGTAAGCCTTAGGAGGTTATTAAAACCTAGGTGTCAATGTATAATACCATGCTAATCATTGTTTTTTAGTCATATGAACATGTACTAGGTCCTCCTAGGGTTTTTTATAAGTTTAGAAAAAAAATCCCATAAACTTGGGCTATTTTTTAATAGTTTAATTGGGAAAATTAAAAATGTAATAAAAGTGTGGTCTAGAGTCCGATTTGGGCATGGGGGTGCTCGTTTTCTAACTCGGAGCACCCATTTTACTCCTAAACCCACTTCTCTAAGTTTTTAAGTGATTTATTTTTCACTCAATTAACTTTTAGTTGAAAAACCCATAAAAGACCCAAAAATGAAGAAAATAAAGAATCTGACAATTTCTAAATAGTAAAAACTCAAAAAACATGTAGTAAGTGAGTTTTCTGAGCTGGCAAAGAAAATTGGAAATTTTCCTAACGTTTCTAAAACACTTTGAAGTGTTTTTCTCGGGCATTTGAGGCAAGGTGATTTTGCTAAAAAGGAGAGGGCACATTTCCCCATAAGAAGGGCACAACTCCCAAGGAAACAATAAAAAGATGGAAAGAAAGCAGAGCGTTGGATTTTGTTTCCAAAAGAAAGAGGATTTTAGGCCTTTTCCAACCCATTCCAACTCATTCCAAGCTCATCAAGTGCGCCACCCCCCTCTGGTTCTCTCATTTTCTATTTAAGCAAGGCACCTGCTCTTCATTTGCAGGAAGCAAGTAACCTCTGCTCCTGTAATGTATTGTTGTTATCATATTTTGAGTAAAGTTGAGGCTTTGGAGGTTCGAACTGTGCAGGATCTCAAGAATGTGAATGTTGTGCTTAATTGAGGTGATATTTAGCTAGTTGATGTTTATTTCTCATAAGTTTGCAGATCTAACATCTAGCTTAGAAATCCATTTATAGCTTATAGAGTAAACATTTAAAGGCTTAAATTGTTTACTTGTGTTTGATTATATGAGATTAAGAAGCAACAGATTGTAGTTGGTAATACATATGTTCTTCTTGTTTCATTTAATTAACCACACTAGATTTGATCTCACTTGTTTGAAGTTTTGTGTAGCTTGCAGATCATCTTAGGTGAAGGAGAAGTGGGAGTTCGGTTGCATCCATTCTCTTCATTATTTATCTTTGAATCTAACACTTCTTGCATTTCAAGAACCTCTACGTCCTAACAAAGATTCAAGCTAGAGTTTGAGAGCCTTTCTTCGTCCCTTTAAAATCAATCTTTTTCTTGGTTACCTTCAAAAGCAAGCTTAGATCTCTTCTTAGCTTGTTCATTTTACTGGATCTAAAAGTACTTTTTAACTTGCTATCGTAAGCTTAGATCTAGGGAATTTCTTAGTACTTCAAGTGGCATAAGTTTCTTTAATTTTTGCAAGTACTAAGTTGTGATATTTTTATTGTATTTTAACACTAATCCATTTATTTACAATCAATTAGTTTTGCTGGTTTTTGCATTTTGTTGACAGGACAAGAAGAAATGCTGACGAAATTTTGAATTTTTTAGCCTTCCAAAGCACCTCCAAATCCCCCCTCTTCAATCCCCTTCATCCAGCAAACTATTGTAAGCCTTTTGATCAATTTATAAGGTCAAAAGGTAGCCCCTCATTTAATTATCAGCATTGTAATAATTTAATAAAAGATCAAGTAGGATTACGGCTCCCACACCCCTTCTTCCCCTATTTGGGGGAAGACTATATCTGTCCTTGAAGTGGTTTGATTTTTTGTTTTAGATTTGATTTGATTACTATAATTTTTAGATCAGTCAAGTTTATTTCAACTTTACAATTTCAATCAAAGTAATCAAATACTAACTCGGCATTTTATTGCTTTAGTAATTAGTCTCACAAGTTTACTTGATGTTTCTGTTTACACAAGCACACAATCTGTCCTAAAAGGGATGTATCTTTTTTAGTTTGCTTTCATAAATTGAAATAAACATTTGGCTATCCCATGTATGCTCTACCACTCAAAGCTTTGTCTAAGTCTTGGGGATATCAAAAGCGGAATTGTGCCTTTATTATTTTTTTCACATCTAATTAATCAACTCATTTTAATAAAAGTAACAACCCAGAACATTACGAAAATCTAGCGTAACGACTTTGAGAAGTATTGGGCAAATTTTCCAGGCAAAGCTGGAACAACTAGAAAGCGACTATGGGGTCCCGTTAGGCTACTTCCTTATTGGTGTAGTGTTGAACACCCCCCCACGACTCCATCTAGCCCACATTTTCCCATGCGGAGCCACTTTTCCCAAAATCCAAACATATTCTCGGTACCATTCGGTATATCAGGAATCCCCTTCCTTTAATTACTCATCATTTTAATAATTAAAATTGACCAAGTACACAGCAAAATATTTTCCCTTTTTCAACAACATTCATTGTTTTGTGACTCCTTATTGGCACTGGTTTAATTCCTGCAATTTCTATTTGCGTATAGTCACGTTGTAATTATTGATATATCTTGTTATGTTGTTGAATTAAGTTTTATAACTTTGCAAAGTGTCTTGTCAATAATTTATTCATTTCTAACTCCTAAAAATAACCCAATCCTTAAAATATTTAAAACACTTAAGAACCTTATAAACTCTTTTTGTAGGGACTACCCCCCTTGGCTTCATTAGGAGTTAAGCCTAAACGGAGGAGTTAGGATCAGATGACAGTTCATGACTCGAGACTTGCCCCCAAGGATGCACCAAGCAGCTCGAAGATTTCTACTGCGTTTTCCCCCAGGTGCGTAAGAGGCAGCAACACGTACCAAAATTCCATGCCTCTAGCACTCCCCCTCTAATAAAATGGATTTTCCACACATCTACGAAAAAACTAGCAACTAAAAGGAAAAAAACCACCAGTTATCTATTCACTTTCAATCATAGTCAGACAAGTCCTCCAGATGATGAAGGCAAAGGTCTGTAAAGTTCCCCACTTTCTTCCTCGTCAAAAAAGTCTGGTTAGAAGCAAGTCGATTTGGCACCACATCTAAGGAGAGGCCACCATTAGATAACTATGTACTGAGATTCATGTTTTTTGACAAATAATCAACATTTGAATTACAATAATTCATTAACTAGTAGAATCTAAACAAATAGACATTACCATGGCAAGGAAAAAGAACAGATGTTAGAATCAATGAAGCATGACTCAACCAAGACTTGCGGGTACTTGCGTGTCTGCCTGAGTCATACCTGAAAATGAGTAATCAGCCCATACTCGTGGACAGACCCACCAACTCAGCAATAATCAACAAACTCGTTGCCATGTCCCAAATTAAATAATTTCCAAGTAAGACGACTTGCAAATAATGTTCCACTAACCTACTAGTTCCCTAGGTTGAGATGGAGACATAAATTTTGTAATAAGGGGATATGGGACCCAAAAGGACTTTAGTTTACCATATTCACATTTAAATGGTTCACATAAATGATAAATGCTAAGAAAATAAGGTGGCATGGATTCATGAAGACACTTGGAAGCTTGTGGAGCTATTGGATGACTAGATTTCCCACACACTTGGCATGATCTTCATCCAAATTCGAACACATGGCTAATGTAACGTTATTGGAGAGTTATGTGGTGTTAAATATCATATAATGAGCCAAGGAATTCAAATAGGTAAAGGAGAGTAACTCCCATGGAAGAGAAAGAGACTAGAAGACAAGGTGTGCCACTTGGAAGGAGATTCCATGCACTCTATGACAACAAATGATGAAAGATTCTATGACAAGTATGACAAATTCAGACATGATTGCAAACATATGACAAATCTGACATGGCAGGGCTAAATGCCGACCAAGAGGTCGAATTTGGAAGTTAGAGGCAGCCATTCAAATTGGGGAAAGAATTGTATCATGAAGAGGAAGACAAGTATCATGAGAGTTACTAAACCACTAAAATGAGTTGGAGGAATCCCATGGAGGGAAATTCAACCTTAGGAGGCCTCATGAAGTTAATAAAAGGATTTCATGAGGAATGATAGTAGCTTTTGATCATTTGTTAATTGGCCTTTGGCATTTTGGAGAGCTTTTGCTTGTCCATTGCACGGTAAGTGTTCACTCCCCCTGCTTGTGAACCAATTTCGAGGGAGTTGGATTCCTTTCCAAGTTGGTTGATGGAGAGACCATTAAGACCTCTCATTGGAGATTAATGAAGGAGTTTTATTTGCAGGTTGAAGGACCATACAGTCGAATTCTCATCTATTCCCCTATTCTCTCATTCCTTCTTCTCTATTCCCCCACACTCTCATGTTGACAGCGCACTTGTTGGAGTGGTGCTTGCACTTTGCTGAGTATATTTGGTGCCCAAGCTGTGAAATATGATGTATGGCTCTATAATCTCATGTCCATATGCTTTGTAAGTCGAAATATCAAGAATACATACGTTAGAGGCCCACATTCCCATGCTCTTAAATAACTAGTTTTCATGGATTTGGATTCAATATTAAAGTAGCTTTATATCAAATTTGTATGAGGACATTTCTATGAGTTGGAAGATGTTGGGGAAGCCATATATTATGTAATGCTCTGTACTTTTATTCCCATATGCTATGCAGCTCGAAATCCAAGAAACTCCCGTGTGAAAAGCTTGCATTCTCATACCATTGTATCACTAATTTTCATGGATTTTGGCTTCAATCCTGAAGTAGTTTTATACAAGATTTGTATGAGGGCTCTTCTCTGAGTTTGATGATGTTGTGACAATCATATATGATGTATTACTCTGTAATTTCATTTCCATATTCTTTGAGGCTCGAAATCCAAGAAACGCATGTGTGAAAAGCTTGCATTCCCACACCATTTAATCACTGTTTCCATGACTTCGGCTTCAATCTTGAAGGAGTCTTGTATCAAATTTGTATGAGGGTCTTCCTCTGAGTTTTATGTTGTTGGGGAAGACATTTGTATCCTATATATTGTTAGTTTTGTACCTAGGAATTTGTTCCCTAAGTGACTTTTTTGCCTAAGTCACTTAGAAATGGGAAAAAGGTGACCCTCACATTAAAAGCTACTTAATGAGACTTTATAAAGTTAAAGTCACTTTTTGATAAATTTAAGTGGGTGAGTAAATTTATTTAAGTGATTTAAATAAATGTGATTTGTACTCTCATTGAATCTTAGCCATTGGATTGGATCTTTCACCACCGTTGGATTAGATTCCCACTTAGGGTTTAGACAAAAAGGGTTGAGGGAGGCAAATCACTTTACTTTTCATTCTTGAGAGAAGAAGAGAGAAGAAGAGCAGAGAGTGCTGAAGAGAGGAGAGAGTGGGCACGATTTTCAAGGCAGCGTGCTGAAGAGACTTCGAGTGGGCACGAATATCGAGGAGCCTTTATTGTTGCACAGAAACCGAGGTGTGTACGGCCTGCATTTATTGCTGGCGCGAAAATCGAGAAGTGGTATGGCAACATTTATTGCCATCTGTACTGTACGGTTTTGGGCACGGTTTCCAAGGAAAAAGCAGGCACAGTTTTTGAGGTGGGTACACCACATTTCCCAAGGCAGCATTCTGTATTTGTTGGCACAGAAATCGAGGTCGTACAGCAGCATTAAATGTTGTCCGTACAGTACGGATCCTGAGAGTGCTGGCACAGTTTTCAAGGGAAGATATTTGCTGATATTTCTGGCACGTTTTTCAAGAAGGATTTGCACAAAAATCGAGGCAACAATAGCACGAAAACCAAGACAGACTGCTGGGTTATTTTTCTGGGTTGAGATAAGTTGGATTTTTTACTGTAAATGAATGTCTGGTTTTTTTTTAAAGCATAATAAAAACTCTCTCTCTCTCTAACTGGTTTTCCCCGTGGGGGTTTTTCCAGGGCTTGATTTTGGCAAAAAATCTCTGAGTCTATCATTTTATGGTGTGATTGTTAAATGTGTTTTTCAGCCTGTTAGTGTATTTTACTGTGTGTTTAATTGTTCAGTAAAATTTCATAAGTAACCTACAGCCAATGCAAAACCGGCTATATGTGAAAACCACGAAATGTTGACATAAACCAGCAAACAGTAAAACGCTGAATTTCTTCATATATTACCACCACGGTTCATATTACTCTCAGAACCATATATTATACTTTTCATGTGTCAAAGTCAAGCTAGTAATGCAATTTCCCTTAAGCAATTTCCATGAAAGTTACCCTACAAATGTTGCAAATCATAATCTGTTTGCAGAACTTCATAACCATGATTAAGGAAAGCCATTGATGTCTGATACTCATTCCCATACTCTGTTCTGAAATTTGGGAGGGTCATACTTGAGTTGGAGAGCTAGTTTGCCCTTCACCCTTAGGGGGATTTGAACACAATTTCCTAGTAAAATTGCATTGTTTCTCCTTAGCCCCAAACCAAGGTGCATAGGCCTAAAGTCTGATCCAAAGTGTCCATAGACCATTTTGGGATGTTTTAAGACTCACCATACCCTTACATTTAAAATTCAAGACCATATGGAATCAACAAGAACCCCCTACAGTCATGACTAGCAAAGCTCGAAATTGGCCAAAATTATGCAAACTTGAATAAAATGTCAAATGAGTTTTATGATTCAACCATTGAGTGTCTGAGGTCTGTTATGAGGTCTGAGGATCCATCCACAATAAATTTCGAAAGGTTTGGTGATGTTGGGAACCAAACCTAGAAAGACTAGTTAAGCTTGAATTTGCCCAACTTGTAATTTTCTCCAAAATTCCAATAAGGGACATTACACTCGTGAGACTCATCAAGACTTGACACTTACTTGGTCGCACTCGCCCATGACTCGGCACATACTCGAACTTTTACCAAAAAATGAAATTCGTTTGGGTTTAACTTCGGCTCTTGAAATTTTCCCACATTGGGCAACGTCTTATTTCTCCAAACTTTCATCGCTTAAGAGACAGGATGAGTCGTGGCTTTATCCAATAGCAATCAGACGGTTTCCCTCCAAGGGACCTATCAACTTCTTGCCAACATGTCCATGGTTTCCTTACGGGCATCGTCGTTTGCAATTCGGTAGTCGTGCGGCTTCTTATCGGTGGCCACGATGAGGCTTGTTACTGTTGCCGTCTTTGTTTCCCTCCGTATAATGCATTCACCTCCTGATGGCTTAAGTTAATTGTTTATAGTTTAAATGTTAGATATTTCATATATTGTGGGTTTAACAATGTGATATTTCATATTAGCTTTATTATTATTTTTTAGATAAAGGATAAATACCTAAAGTTTATAATATATTATATAATATAGGTTATAATGTATATATGTTATAATATAGTATATACTTTACTTTTACTCAAATATAATATGTATTATATACATACTTTAGGATTATATATATATATATATGAGAATGCATTATAAAAATTAAAATATAATTGAAGGATAATATATAGATGAATTAATATTTACCAAATTTTACTATATTTTAAGTTTTTTTCTATTTGTCGAGTCTTGCCAAGTCTTGTCAAGTCTGCCCGGAGTCCTTCCCAAGTCTTTCCTAAGTCGACGAGTCACATGTCAGTCGAGTCTTTGTAGAGTTCAAGTTGTGCAACATTGGTTAGAATCGTTGTCACTAATGCAATTTAGATGCTATTAGAGGGAGTGCCTATGTATGTATGTGCACTACAACATATTTCATTCATGTGCATCTGTACATAATAACATGTAATGTGTATGTGCACGCATGCATGTGTGCACTATATAGCATTTGCATCCATGGGCATAGGTACATAATAGCAGGTATGTATATAGAATGTGTAGGTAAGACATGAATATAAATGGGCATTGTTGCGTACTTAATTATAATATTTGTATTATGCAAATAAAGTCAATTTAAAATGGCATATTATTTTGAATATAAGCCCATAATTTTGTAATGAAAGGTCATAAAAGTATAGACTAAGACCTTCGGGTACTGCAACCTTCAGAATTCAATTATCAGGGTAACCACTGTTGAATTCAGGCAGTGCTTGGCTCAATTCACACAAGAACTAGCACAGTTTTACTCAATGCCAGTAATTATCCCCAAGCTCAAATCTTTGCCTAACATTCATCACATTCCTGAAAAGAAACATAAATGTCTTCCCCTATGAAAGACCAAAAACCAGCTTCAAGATGATGGGAGAGAAATATCAGCTAAAAGAAAAGAATGAAGAAAATGAAAGGATGGCTTTTGTATGGGACCTTGCATGCATACAAGAGGTGTCAATAGCACAAAGTAAAGCCTCGGTGTTTTCTTCTTTCCTTGAAACTTTGAAAGTGCATACACCACCAATTTTGTTTCCCTTTTTCGTAGATAGTTTCAAAGTCATACCCTAGCATCTTTGTAACCCATTTTTGTTGCTCTTCTAAAGATAGTCGTTGTTCCAAGAAGTACTTCAGACTACCATGATCTGTTTTGACCTTAAAGTGTCTCCCTTTTAGGTAAGGGCGCCATTGTTTAACTGCATGTAGTATGGCCAACATTTCCTTCTCATAAATGAGTTTGAGTAAGTTATTTCCTTTAAGTTGGTATGCTCTGAGGCATCACACTCCACAATAACAGTTTTTCTAAAGTCAAGTGTGGTCAGGACCAGAGTTCTATACAGCCTCCTAAAGTTTTTCAGAAGCTTGGGTTGCTTCTTGAGTCCAAGAAAATGCATCATCTTTTAATAATGTTGTTAGAGGTGCTGCTATTCGACCATAGTTCTTAACAAACTTGTGTAATATCCAATCAATCCTAAGAATCCTATAAGATTCTTCAAGGTTTTGGGATTTGGCCATTCCACCATAGCTTTAACAATATTATGGTTCACTTCAACACCCTCATGAAATACAATATAACCCATGTAGAAAATCTGAGTTTACTGTATGCTGGTTTAAATGCACATTTCGTGGTTTTCACTTACAGCCGGTTTTGCATTGGCTGTAAGTTACTTATGAAATTTTATGGACAATTTAAACACACAATAAAACTTCACTAACAGGCTGAAAAACACTTTTGGACAGTCACACAATAAAAGATTTGACTCAGAGATTTTTGGCTAATCAGCCCTAGAAAAACCCCCACGGGGAAAACCAGTCAGAGAGAGGAGAGAGTTTATATTATTTTCTTCAGAAAAAAAATCAGACATTAAATTTACAGTCAAATATTCCAACTAATCTCAACCCAGAATTTGACCGGCAGCAGACTATCTCGATTTCTGTGCAAGAACAGCACCTCGATTTCTGAGCCAACCGTACAGTAATAAATGCAGACCGTACACTCGATTTTAACCTCGTTTTCTGTGCAAAATCGTACAGCATTTAATGCTGGGCCGTACCCTCGATTTCTGTGCATATTTAATGATGTCCGTACAATAATTAATGCAGACCATACAGACCCAAACTCCTCGATTTCTGTGCAAGGAAAATAAATGCAAAACGGTACAGCATTAATGGCAGCCGTACTCCTCGATTTCTGTGCACATTTAATGCAGCCGTACAGCATTAATGTGGCCGTACTCTCCTCTCGATTTCTGTGCCTGAGTTAATGCTCCGTACTCCTCTCGATTTCTGTGCATGTATTTTCTCTGGAAAATGAACAAACCCTCCTCGTCCTCCTTCTCTCTCAGCGCTTCTCTCTTCACCTGAAAAATGAAAAGTGAATCCCCTTTTGCCTCCCTCATGCTTTTTGTTTGACCTAAGTGAGTTTCTAATCCGACGGTGGAAAAGAGATCTAATCCAACGGATGAGAATCAATGAAAGTAAAAATCCCTTTTATTTATTTCACATAAATAAAATTACTCACTCACTTAAATTTATCAAAAAGTGACTTTATGTTTATAAAGTCTCATTAAGTGACATTTAATATGAGGGTCACCTTTTTCCCTCTTTAAGTGACTTAAGCAAAATAAAGTCACCTAGGGAACATCTGCCTAGGTACAAAAACTAACAACCCAAATATTCGACCTCTTGAACACCAAAGGCACACTTAGAAGGCTTTGCATATAGGTTTTACTCCTCCAATAGTTTTAAGACCATGTCAATATGTTGTACATGCTCTATGCAAGATTTGTTGTAGATTAGTATATCTTGAAAAAATACTTACACAAATTTCTGAGGAAGAGCTCGCAAAAAGAATTCATCAACCTCTGAAATGTGGCAGGTGCATTAGTAAATCCAAATGGCATCATCAAAAACTCATAATGCCCTTCATCTATTCTAGAGGTTGTTTTGGGGATGTCTAATTCATTCTAATCTGATGATATCCTTAATGGAGATCCAACTTAGTAAAAAAATTTGCTTCATGTAGTTCATCTAAAGGCATCAATGACAAGAATACAAAATTTGTTTTTAATGGTGATCTTGTTGAGCTCTCTATAATCCAGACACATATGCCATGTACCATCCTTTTTCTAAACCGTCACCACGAACGAAGAGGAAAGCAAATTGGTTATGTTGAATGATCCTGATTCCCAACCTCTTCTTGAACTATGCACTCAGTCTTGCCATTTTGTGCATAGAGATGCTTGTAAGGTTTGATGTTACATGGAAGACCTTTGGGCATCTCTGCAAATACCTTGGAACAACTAGCAATAACTTTTTGGAGATCCAAGAGAATAGAGGGCTTAGATGTTTGAAAATCTAGTGAGCACAATTAAGCAATTATACCATGGCGTCCCTTTATTAACAATTTTGTCATGTTGTTAGAGCTTATTACTTTAGGCAGTTTCCCTTGGATACTGCCCAGTTTAATTTCCTTGCCTTTCAACAAAAATATCATGATAAGTTCTCGAAAAATTAAAAGGCACCATTGCCAACAATTTTAACCAATGGACCCCTAAGACAATATCAACACCACTCCTTTGAATTGCACATTGGCTATCCAATAAATTGGTAGATATTCAAGATACCTCGAAAGTATTTACACCATATTTGGGGGTGCTTCATGAGATTTGGGGTACATGGTGTATGTCCAGCCCCTAAATGGTTCGAGATGGATTGCAGCATGAGAGATGGTTCATAATAGATTTGCACAATTGGGATGACTTGCTCAATGGATGCTTGCACTTAGGATGGTGTCAACTTGGTGTTCTTCCCTTAGGCATTGAAGTTCTCTTACTTGATTGCTAGACACCCTTCATGATGGCTACATGGAGGAACTATTAAATTTTTATATGCTAGACTAGATTCAATAGTATTCAATTCAAAATCACAACAATAGCATATCAAGAATCACTGATAGAAACACAATCACAAGATCATAGCATTTATCCTTGGAAACCCTCAAGGGGAAGAAAACCCAGCAAAAACTTCCTCTATATAAGATGTATAAAAGACAACCCCAAAAACAGGTGTTCTCCTCCTTTTGTTTTGTCTCTCTCTCTCTCTCCTATGCGCTACATAAGTGAGTGAGTCTGTGTTCAAATAAGAACCACAACTCCTCTATTTATACATATGTGTCAATTGACTTTTGCACTAGACAAGTCAGCCCCAATAAACTGTGTAGGCCGAATTCACCTAGGAATACTCAAAATAGTATATTATATTATTTATTAGGGTACTAAAAACCCGACACAAGTGGAGGCTTTACCTCATGACTCTATGATGATCAAATACAATAGTAACACCCCGTTCGAAGGAATAATAACATCTCTCTTGGGTTACATCAATAAAATACATTTAGAATATCCTTTGAAGTTACAACATTTCAACACTCCCCCTTAACGAGAAGGTTATTCTACTGACAACATCATCACAGATTATAGGAGAACAGAGAGACAATTACAATAGTACATTGAGGTAATACATCTATACGTCACAGGAAGTTTTTCACAATCAGTAACTGGAACAGTTACTCTTTATTTTCTGCATCACATGATCACTTGATCCTTTCTTTGCGGCAACGCATCGATCTTTCGATCCATCGTAGCAGCACTTCGATCTTCTAGATCCTTTGCAGTACTTTGATCCTTTGCAGCAGCACTTCGATCTTCTCGATCCTTTGCAGCAGCACTTCGATCTTCTCGATCCTTTGCAGCAGCACTTTGATCTTCTGCAGTAGTCTTCCGATAACCTCGATCCCTCGTAGTAGCACTTCGATCCTTTCAATCCTTTTGCAGCAGCGCTTCGATCCTTTGCAGCAGTCCTTCGATCTTTCTTGATCCTTTTCCAGCCGCACTTCGATCTACTTGACCCTTCGTTGTTGTACTTCGATCTACTTGATCCTTTGTCGCCACGCTACCTGCAGTACACATGATCTATTTGCAGGATGATCAATCCTGATCACTTTAGGACATAAGTCCAAGGACGATGCAATCCTCCATCAGCATGATCCATGAAATCGATCAGCTGAATTGTCTACAACTAAATGTAGATCTTGACCGCACCCAGTGCCGACCCTATCGTCCGTGAGGACTCATCGTAGATCATCCATACCACACAGATTAGGACCACTCCCAAGTGAGTGTTATACTACAGTATCTACACTTGCGTGTAGGCATACTCTTCCAAGCAAGAGTATTGTCTGTAGAGAAGATCTCAACCGCATACACAATGTCGGCCCATCGTAGAACATCCATACCACATAGGTTAGGACCACTCCCAAGTGAGTGTTATACTACGTCGTCTGTGAGGACTCATCATAGAGCATCCATACCACACAGGTTAGGACCACTCCCAAGCGAGTGTTATTCTATGGCATCTACATATGAATGCAAGCATACTCTCCATACAAGAGTATAGTCTGCAAGGCATATCTCGACTGCATACACAATGTCAGTCCTGGCGTCCGTGAGGACTCATCGTAGAGCATCCAGACCACTGAGGTTAGGACCACTCCTGAGTGAGTGTTTAATCTACGGTATTCACAACTGAATGTGAGTATTCTCCATGCGAGAGTAACATCTTGCAGGGTCATCCTTTAACTAGTAAGGACCACTCTCATGAACAAAGTGTTATACCTGCCATCCTCAAGAGAGGATACTATCGTCCACAAATAAATGTCAGACCATCATCACTGTTATCCATCATCGATGTCAGTCTCATCATTACTCCCCCTTTCCTGGAAAAGTTTCATATCATCAACCTACTCCCCCTTTGTCCAAGGAGGGTTCATGTCTTTGACCTGATCTTCCTTTTCAAAGAGGGTCCATCATTTGTAGTGCCATCACTTTTCCTCCTTGCGAGGAAAGTCCTTTCGAACCAATGTTATCAGAACCGAACCGGTTTTGAAAAAACCGGCCGGTTGGACCGGTTTACAAGCAAGACCGGCTCAAATCCCGACTTCAAACCGTTTTTGGCTAGTTTGGACAGCAAACCGGCGGTTCAGACAAAAAACCGGCGGTTCAAGGAAAAAACCGGTCTATTTTCTTCAAACCGGCGGTTCCATAAGAAACCGGCCGGTTCAGACAAATATCTAAAATCCCAAAAAATTCACTGCTATACTGATTTACTGTTGGTGCAAACGATACTAATTAAAGTCTGAAACCTATGGTTGCATGCTAGAATAATGATGATGATAATACTATGTTAGTG
This sequence comes from Pseudotsuga menziesii, assembly GCA_001517045.1. Lineage (NCBI taxonomy): Eukaryota > Viridiplantae > Streptophyta > Pinopsida > Pinales > Pinaceae > Pseudotsuga > Pseudotsuga menziesii. The sequence continues at coordinate 607,437 of LPNX011194613.1, read as the reverse complement.
AATGATATTGTCCCTTATAACACTGACTCTTTAATGTTGTTGTAAGTGCTTGAGTAGATGACTGAATACATACTGCTGCACTTATTAAATGCACATAGTCTGCACACAGTCCCACACACAGTATGGTTGAGTGCTTTTGATTGAATGTTCATGGTTCTTCCTTATCCAAAATGAATGCTTAACTAATATCATAACGTTGATATGAATTAGACCGTATACATGCATAAGAAATCATGTTTTGACACATAACTGATACCATTGTGTATACTGTTGTTCATTGTCAAATGTTGCTATAAATACTGAATGAGATGTGATGACTGAATACATATATGTTGTACTTGGACTTCTGCTGTCATAATTATCTATCTTATTGTTACATGTGCTGTTGTACTTACATTTTGGGCTATAATTTAAGCTTGTGCTTGATCAACTAATTGCATATGTGTTCTTGTTGTTTCCATCATCGATAATTCTACAAATCACACAACTCTTTCATTCACCTTTTTGGACTTCATTAGGCACTGGTCGCCTAATGAATTCACATGGATGCACATAAGTATATCTATATATATTGAAAATGTGAATATTTAATGTATTTTTGCTTAACCGGTTTTTTGATCTGGTTTGTTTCCCGGTTTTTATCCGGTTCCGGTTCTCAGGGTCGACCAGTTCGACAACTGGTCCGGTTCTGATAACATTGTTTCGGACTACACCAAGCTTGCCGCGGAAATACTTGAACTTCTTTCGAGATAGAGGCTTGGTCAGTATATCAGCAACTTGCTCATCGGTACCCACACACTAGAGCTTGATGGCTCCCTTTTGTACCATATCCCTTATATAGAAATATTGAATTTCTATATGCTTCGATTTGTCATGGAACACTGGATTTTCTGTCATCTTTATACAACTCTGATTGTCACAGAAAATTAATGTGGTGTCCACCTCCATGTCAAATATTCCTGACATCAGCTTCCGAAGCCATATCACTTCACAAGTAGAGCAAGCTGCGATGTACTCTGCTTCAGCTGTACTGAAAGAAACACTGGACTGTTTCTTACTAAACCATGAGATCATGGCAGATCCCAAACAATAACATCCACCTAAGGTGCTCTTTCTATCTGCAGCACTTCCTTCCCAATCTAAATCCGTATACCCATACAAATTGTAGTCATGATCTCTCCCATAGTACAGTCCCAAATCAATCGTACCTTTTAGGTACCTCATCAAATGTTTTGCAGCTATCAAGTGAACCCGTCTAGGTTTAACTAGATACTGACTCAAGGTGTTCACAGCAAAGTATATATCTGGCCTTGTGTTCATCAGATACACTAATGACCCAGTAATCTGTCTATAATGAGTCATGTCCACTAGCTCGAATGTCTCATCAGACAACAGCTTTAAGTTGGTGTCCATGGGTGTGGCCATGACTTTACAATCCAACATATCAAATCTTTTCAAGATTTGTACTGCATACTTTCCCTGATTCAGAAAGATTCCTTCTGGGCTCTGCCACACTTCCAACCCTAAGAAATAATGCATCAATACAAGATCTTTCATCCCACATACAACAATAGTATGACTAGTTCATCATCCATAACCTTCATATAAAGATTAGGATCAGCTTTACTCTTGGTAAAGCCCATGCTTGTCAAGAAGTTGTCTATTCTGCCATACCAAACTCTAGGAGCTTGCTTCAGTCCATACAGAGCTTTTTTCAACTTGCATACATGAGTCGCTCTTTCTTCGACTTCAAATCCTTGTGGTTGTTCGATGTAAACCTCTTCCTCAATCACACCATTAAGGAAGGTTGTCTTTACATCCATTTGATGTAAGTCCCATTTCATCATGGAAGCAAGTGTCATGATCGTTCTGATGGAAGTGTACCTTACTACTGGAGCAAATGTCTCTTCATAATCGATCCCCTCTTTCTGAGAGAATCCTCTAGCCACAAATCTTGCTTTGTACTTTTCAAAACTTCCATCTGCAGCATGTTTTATCTTGTAGATCCATTTCGAAGAAACCACACTCTTGTTTTCTAGTATGGGAACAATATCCCAAACATCATTCTTCATGTTCGACTGGTATTCTTTTGTCATTGCTTCAACCCATTCTTGCTTCTATGCAGCTTCCTCATAGCAAGTAGGTTCTTGGTCTACAAGATCACACATCAAAGCTACATAACTGGAATATGGCTTTGATCTTTTGTTGGTTCTTGTGGAGCCTTCTGGTGCTCCATATCTTTCTGCTTCTTGTATGATTTCTCTTACCCAAGCAGGTTTTCTCTTTCGAGAGATATCCATAGTAGGGGGCTCCTGAGGCTCTAGCATGTCATGATCTTCTAATGCTACTATTTCAGGAGTTGGTTCAGCTTCTGTCCTTCTGGGAGGTACATCTTCTTCATGTAATTCTTCAAGCTGACACCTTCTAGATTTCTTAAGAGTTGCCTCTTCATTGAAGGTTACATCCCTACTAATTTCGATATGATGGAATCCTGAGATGTATATCCTGAAGGCTTTGGAGACTTCACAGTATCCTACAAATATTCCCTTCTTACCAGAAGGATCCAACTTGGTTCTCTTCTCTTTCAAAATATGTACATACACTGGACAGCCAAATATCTTGAGATGGTTTTCTTCAGGTTTCTTTTCGGTATACATCTCTTCAGGAGTCTTGAATCCAAGAGCACTGTCAGATAATCTATTTTGCACATATACGGTTGTTCTTGCAGCTTCATCCCATTGGTGCATAGGTGCATAGGGAAGTCTTGGTCATGAATCATGGTCTTCTATTCTTTCTTTCCGCAACACCATTTTGTTGGGGATTATAGGGAGTGGTTAGTTCCCTCTTGATTCCTGCCTCCTTACAGAATACTTCAAATTCTTTTGAAGATTATTCTCCACCATTATCTGATCTCAATGTCTTGATTCTCTTTTCTGACTGGTTCTCTATCAAGGCTTTGAATTCCTTGAATTTCCCGAACACTTCAATTATAGGGAGTGGTTAGTTCCCTCTTGATTCCTGCCTCCTTACAGAATACTTCAAATTCTTTTGAAGATTATTCTCCACCATTATCTGATCTCAATGTCTTAATTCTCTTTTCTGACTGGTTCTCTATCAAGGCTTTGAATTCCTTGAATTTCCCGAACACTTCACTTTTATTCTTCAAGAAGTATATCCAAGTCTTTCTTGAATAATCATGAATAAATGTGACATAGTATTCATATCTACTTAAGGATATGGAGGGCATAGGACCACATACATTAGAATGGATTAGTTCCAACGTACCTTTAGTCTTTGTGTCACTTTTCGGAAAGGGATTCTTGATGTTCTTTCCCTGTGCACGTCCTTTGCAGGTTCCCTCATGTTCGATCTTCAGATCTGGTAACCCTATTACCACCTTGCTCACATAGGGCAATGCTTTGTAGTTGATGTAAGCAAGTCTCCTATGCCACAGTTCACTTGAGCTAGTACTCTCATGGACAAGGGCTGTCTCTGGATGTCCTTTGAGCTTGTACAGTCCTTCTCCAATGACTACAGCATCTTCAAGTGTCTTTCCTTTAGACCACACAAGTACTTGTCCATCTATCAAAGCAACTCTATATCATTTCTTATATAGAGCTGAGATGGAGAGTAGGTTCTTTCTCAAACCTGGTACATACAGTACTTCCTTCATCTTCATGGAAGTCCCAGAGTCAAGCTTGTAGCTTGATTCACCAATGCCTTTGACGGGATATTGATAGTCATCTCCCAATGATACCTTCTGGGGAGAGTTCTTCTCTTCAAGATTTGACAAAGTTATCTTCTTTCCTGTCATGTGCTTAGAGGCACCACTATCAATAAGCCATGTATCTTCTCCAGGTGTTACAGACCCAGAGAGTGCAGAAAGTAACACATATTCTTCTACGTCTTCACCTCTAGTTCTCTTTCGAGGTCTTTCTTCATTCTCATCTTCAGCTAGATGAGCATGATGCCTTTTGTTGTTGTTGTTCTTTGATGATGGACATTCTCTAGCAAGATGTCCTATCTTATGACAGTTGTAGCATTGATACTTTGAGTAATCCTTCTTCTTCTTCTTCTGGAATTTCTTCTTTGAAGGCTTATGATTACTCCTCTTGAAGTTTGATTGATTTCTTTCTTTAGTATGGGTAGCTAGAACCTGATCATCTTCTCTGAGAAGAGCTTCTCTATTGGCTACTCTAGCTTCTTCTTGTATGCAATCTTCCCATACTATGTCAAACTTCATACTTTCTTTTCTTACACATACAGTTTGGATGAATGAGTCCAAAGGTCTAGTGAGGCCATTGAGAGCAGTCATAACAAATTCATCCTCATCAAGGATATCTCCAATAGCACTTAGCTTCTCTTTGATTTGGGAGACCCTTGTGAAGTAATCTTGAATAGAATCTCCTTTGCTCATCTTGGTGCCCTTCAGTTGAGATCTCAAATTCATCTTTCCGTTAATGTTCTTTCCTTCATACATTCTGGAAAGTGCATCATACATTTGCTTAGGTGTCTTCTTAGATGACACTTGAGGGATCAAGTGATCCTTAATGGAATCAGCAATGATCCTCATTGCCTTGATTAGGTCTTGTTCTTGCTTCTCCTTAGCTTCAGCTTCTTCAGGTCCTGCAACTTCATTCTTGATGTACTTCTCAAGACCGTTCTCTTTCAGAATGAAGCCAATCCTATACTTCCAAGCCAGGAAGTTTTCTAGGCCTTTCAATTTGTCCTCAAGCTTAGTGCTTGGGGCCATCTTGTCCAGTAAGTCACTCAAAAATTGAAATTTAACAAAACAGGAGATTGACCTTACCAGTAGATGCACTTGGAGGAGGCGAGTTGGTTGATCCAACTGCTTTCTGGAGATCCCTAATCTTCAAGCTTTAAATCCTACTTGCAAGGTTGCAGCACTGCAGATTTTTTGGTTTTGTTTCACTGCAGTTTTTCTAGTTCACTGCCAAACTAGGGTTTGGCTTTCCTAGAGATCTAGCCACCCAAAAACTTCGATCTAGGGCTCAATTGATGCGCTCTGGGAGGGCACAACTTTCTATGCAAGCAGATCTTCAAAACTCCAACTTTTGCAGAAACCCTAATTTCTTCCGGAGAGGGAGGAGGGAGAATTTCACCTTGTGAAAGCTGCTCTAATCAGGTTAGCTCTGAAACCATGTTAAATTTTCATATGCTAGACTAGATTCAATAGTATTCAATTCAAAATCACAGCAGTAGCATATCAAGAATCACTGATAGAAACACAATCACAAGATAGACACGACATTTATCCTGGGAAACCCTCAAGGGGAAGAAAACCCAACAAAAACTTCCTCTGTATAAGATGTATAAAAGACAACCCCAAAAACAGGTGTTCTCCTCCTTTTGTTCTGTCTCTCTCTCTCCTATGCGCTACACAAGTGAGTGAGTCTGTGTTCAAATAAGAACCACAGCTCCTCTATTTATACATATGTGTCAATTGACTTTTGCACTAGACAAGTCAGCCCCAATAAACTGTCTGGGCCGACTTCACCTAGGAATACTCAAAAACAGTATATTATATTATTTATTAGGGTACTAAAGACCTGACACAAGTGGAGGCTTTACCTCATGACTCTATGATGACCAAATACAATAGTAAAGCCCCGTCGAAGGAATAATAACATCTCCCTTGGGTTACATAAGTAAAATACATTTAGAATATCCTTTGAAGTTACAATATTTCAACAGGAACCACTCACTTGCAGAGTGCCCCATTGGGGATGAAGAGTGCTTTGCATCATCGTGGAGAGCTTCAAACCCTAAATGGCATGTGGTGTTAGAATTTTATATTTTAATGATGGTTATATTAGATCTTCAAACAATTTGCACTATATCACAATAACCATATGCAATAGGATCACTGAAAGAAAGACAAGCACAGTAAAACAAAAGTACACAAAGGTTTCTCCACTAGGAAAACCTACAAGGGAAAAAAACCCTGGAAACTTCTTCAATATAGACTCGTCGGTAAGTACAATCCAAGAGCTAAATACTCTTCCACACAAAGATTCTGAGAATAAGATAATATAGAAAACCCCAAGAATAAGATGTCTTCACACTTGCAGCTACTCTTCCTTCTCTCTCTAGCGAATATGCTTTAGTGCTTGATATAGAAAAACCCAAGAATAAGATGTCTTCACACTTGCAGCTACTCTTCCTTCTCTCTCTAGTGAATATGCTTTAGTGCTTGATCTCTCCAAATGGGAAGTGTGCCTCCCCTATTTATACTTTGTAATGTCATCTTCCAATTAGGCCTTAAGGCCCCAAAACCGCTAACCTATGTGATTCCTGTGGGTTCAAGCGGTTACCGACAGCTAGGGAATCAGCTAAGAACTGATGCCATCCATAGAAGATCTAGGGCATCATCATTTGGTCGAGAAGGGCCACCGGGGCCAAAGGCCACCTTCGTGCATGCCATCCTAGCATTATTTAATAATGCATGCACTCTTTAAGTCTCCATCCGCATGCATGCAAGTCAACGGCAAATTAGAAGATAAAGTGACCTAATTAGGTCAAAGATTAGGTTTTGCGCAATTGAACTTTATAAATAGAGGATAAAGCGAAAGGAGACTTCACTTTGGATTATGATTATTTTGGGAGCTCTTGGATAGCAGCACATCAGTTGGGGTTGGAGACGGAGTCTTCAGCTAACAGGATTTCGGCAGTGAAACATCTGTCCTAGTCTTATTCCGGGTAAGCCATACAGGTTCACCACTTGTTCTTTATTCATTCATCAGTTATCTAGTACATGGTATAGATCGTTGCAGGGACACGTGTGCAGCCGTAAGAGGGGGTTTTCAGCCAGAAAGCCCTAATCATCTGTTGGACCTTCAGATCTCAGTTTCCTTCCGAAACTCGGGCACCATTCTCATCATCAGCTTCATACTCCGGTACCCGGTGATTATCAGATCCATCAGGGCTCATCCGAAGCAATTATTAGCAGTTTCGGGGTTCCAGGGCGTGAGTAGCTGCCTCTCTGAAACAATTCGCTACCCTGCCTAGAGGTCTCAGAACCTCCGCATGCATCAGGCATTCTCTCCGGCACTAAAAACCTATCGACCCGGCAAATTCGCAGTTCCATCGGACACCTCCTTCCTTTAGGGCGTCACCCTTTTCTGACTGGGGCGTCTTGTTGCTGGGGTTCACCTAGAGCAGAGGAGATCCACCTATTTCCG
>LPNX011194613.1:541840-597854 GCA_001517045.1 Pseudotsuga menziesii | reverse complement strand
ATGAACCATACCTTCCGAGCACAGCTACGTAAGTTTTTGCTGGTATTCTTTGATGACATCCTGATTTACAGCAAAACCTGGGAAGAACATCTGAAACACATGAACGAAACATTGAGTATTTCAGAAGAGCATTCACTATATGCAAAAATGTCCAAGTGTGAGTTTGGCATGAAAGAAATGTTGTACTTAGGACACGTAATCAATGCAGAAGGAGTACAGGTTGACATGGAGAAAATCAGGGCTATCAGAGATTGGCCTGCGCCAAAAACAGTTACAGAGTTGAGAGGGTTCCTATGTCTGTGTACTTATTACCGGCGGTACGTTAAGGGATTCTCCCAATTTGCAGCACCTCTCACAGATCTCACCAAGAAAGGAGCATTCACTTGGACAGACTTAGCACAGAAAACTTTCGAGGAGATGAAGGTTATTATGAGTTCTTGTCCAGTTCTGGCATTACCAGATTTCTCTCAACCTTTTGTGGTAGAATGTGATGCCTCAGGGGAAGGGTTAGGAGCAGTGTTGATGCAGAATCATCACCCTATTGCATTCGAGAGCCGTAAACTGAAGAACTACGAGCGCCATTACTCCATATATGACAAGGAGATGCGGGCCATCTTGCATGCTCTCACAAAATTCAGACAGTACCTGGTGGGCAGTAAGTTCAAAATCAAAACCGATCATAACAGCCTCAAGTATTTCTTGGAACATAAGGAACTGAATGAGCGACAGCAGAAATGGGTCAGCAAGGTACAAGCTTATGATTTCGAGATCGAGTATGTGAAAGGTAAGAATAAATGTAGTAGCTGATGCATTATCCAGGTGTCCAGCCCCATTATCTCTCAGTAGTATATCCACGGATTGGAGGGCACTTCTCTTGGTGGAATACTCCAAAAACAAATTCGCTTGCGAATTATTGGACGGGCAAATTCAGGATGACAGGTACAGGATTGTGGATGACATCATCTATTACAAGGACAGAATATACCTCGTTCCCGAATCCACATTGAGGAAAAAGATCATTCAGGCAGCCCACGATTCTTCTTTATCAGGGCATCAAGGTTTCTTAAAGACATACAGGCAAATCGGAGAGAGGTTCTCATGGAAGGGCCTCAAGGGGGAGATTATGCAACATGTCAGGGAATGTAGCATCTGTCAACAGAACAAGATTGAGAACACCCATCCCGCAGGATTACTCCAGCCACTACCGATTCCAAAACAGAAGTGGGAGAGCATCTCCATGAACTTCATTACAGGCTTGCCCAAGGTCCAAGGGCGAGATTGTTTATATGTAGTAGTTGACAGACTGACCAAGTTTGCACATTTCTTCTCGATACCATCAGACTACTCGACAGCTCAAGTAGCGAAGTTATTTTTCAGGGAGGTTTTCAAGTTACACGGGTTGCCTAAGACCATTGTCAGTGACCCAAGGTCCAAGGGCGAGATTGTTTATATGTAGTAGTTGACAGACTGACCAAGTTTGCACATTTCTTCTTGATACCATCAGACTACTCGGCAGCTCAAGTAGCGGAGTTAATTTTCAGGGAGGTTTTCAAGTTACACGGGTTGCCTAAGACCATTGTCAGTGATCGGGATAGTAGGTTCACAGGTGCCTTCTGGCAGGAACTGCTCAGATTGGTGGGGACCGAACTGGCTGCTAGTACGAGTTATCACCCCCAGAGTGACGGGCAAACAGAAATAGTCAACAAATGGATCGAAGGGTATCTAAGGAATTATGTAGCAGGGCAGCAGCGGACCTAGATCAAATGGCTACACCTAGGGGAGTATTGCTACAACACTACTTATCACATGTCTATTAGGATGACTCATTTTAAGGCATTATATGGATACAAGGCCTTGGACTATGCAGATTTGGCATTCGGAGACAGTAGGGCTCCTAAGGCTAAGGATTGGATACAGGACAGTCAGGACATCCTGAAAATACTGAAGGAGAATTTACAAACAGCCCAGAATCAACAGAAGATGTATGCCGACAAACACAGGATTGAACGGAGCTTCGAGGTAGGGGATTTAGTATACTTAAGGCTCCAGCCTTACAGACAGTCTTCACTTAAAAAGAAAGGAGCAGAGAAGTTAAAACCCCGCTTCTATGGACCCTACAAAATAATCCGGAAAGTGGGAGAGGTGGCATATGAACTAGAACTTCCTCAGGAAAGCAAAATTCACAACGTGTTCCATGTATCTAGCCTGAAGAAGACCCTTGGGCAACACATTGCTCCATCCATCGAATTTCCTCCTTTAGATGATGAAGGACTACTGATACTAATTCCCGAACGGATCATTCAGACTAGAGAGAGGAAGCTCAGGAACAGGGTAATCCGGGAATACTTAGTTCAATGGAAAGAACTACCGCCAGAAGATGCCACCTGGGAAGGTGAACAGGTATTGCAGCATCCCAATTTGAAGTTGCTTGAGGACAAGCAATCTCGAGCGGGGAGGACTGTAATGTCCTCTTCCAATTAGGCCTTAAGGCCCCAAAACCGCTAACCTATGTGATTCCTGTGGGTTCGAGCGGTTACTGACAGTTAGGGAATCAGCTAAGAACTGATGCCATCCATAGAAGATCTAGGGCATCATCATTTGGTCGAGAAGGGCCACCGGGGCCAAAGGCCACCTTCGTGCATGCCATCCTAGCATTATTTAATAATGCATGCACTCTTTAAGTCTCCATCCGCATGCATGCAAGTCAACGGCAAATTAGAAGATAAAGTGACCTAATTAGGTCAAAGATTAGGTTTTACGCAGTTGAACTTTATAAATAGAGGATAAAGCGAAAGGAGACTTCACTTTGGATAATGATTAGATTGGGAGCTCTTGGATAGCAGCACAGCAATTGGGGTTGGAGACGGAGTCTTCAGCTAACAGGATTTCGGTAGTGAAACATCTGTCCTAATCTTATTCCGGGTAAGCCATACAAGTTCACCACTTGTTCTTTATTCATTCATCAGTTATCTAGTACATGGTATAGATCGTTGCAGGGACACGTGTGCAGCCGTAAGAGGGGGTTTTCAGCCAGAAAGCCCTAATCATCTGTTGGGCCTTCAGATCTCAGTTTCCTTCCGAAACTCGGGCACCATTCTCATCATCAGCTTCATACTCCGGTACCCGGTGATTATCAGATCCATCAGGGCTCATCCGAAGCAGTTATTAGCAGTTTTGGGGTTCCAGGGTGTGAGTAGCTGCCTCTCTGAAACAATTCGCTACCCTGCCTAGAGGTCTTAGAACCTCCGCATGCATCAGGCATTCTCTCCGGCACTGAAAACCTATCGACCCGGCAAATTCGCAGTTCCATCGGACACCTCCTTCCTTGAGGGCGTCACCCTTTTCTGACTGGGGCGTCTTGTTGTTGGGGTTCACCTGGAGCAGAGGAGATCCACCTATTTCCAATCCAGTATCCGGTGCTTGCATACTTTCTCCGGAGCAGTTCAGCCGGGTTATCAGTGGTATGTGTCATTCTATCTCGCAAACCCTAACCCTAATTTTTCCTATAAAATAGGGATTTTTGCTTGGCAGTTTGCATGCCCCGTTGTATCAGCATATTTGTATAGAAATAGAAAATATCAGGATTTGGGATATTACATACTTGTTTTCCAAGTGACTTTTCCTTATGGGGTCAACTTGTCCACTTCACTGGGGCCGACTTCTTTAGGGTACAACATAATATATTCTTTCTGGATTCTTCTGGACCGACTCAACTAATAGGGTTTACATTTATTCTTTTGATGCTTTTACATGATCAAATACAAGGTTTATATTTCCCCAAAGGGAGTACAATAATAATACAACAATAATACATCAAGATACAAGAAGAATATCTTCTGAAGTTACACAATCTTCACAAGGAAGATATTCTTCGGTCGTTATCATCATCATCACTGCTGCTTAAACTCTTTACTCAGACCATTGACTTATGACATCTCTCAAATCTATACATCATAAGTTCTCTATGAGCAAGCCATATAGTGGGAACAGCCCAGAAGCACAAATTACATCACTAGGTGACTAACTGCGTTACCCCACTATATCTCGTGAGTGTGGCCTAGGAGCACAAATTACGTCACTAAGTGACCACCCGCCATCAGGTCACATCTAGATCATCTCGTGAGTGTACCCTAGGAGTACAAATTACGTCACCAAGTGACTACCCGCTACCACATCACATCATGTGGAGAACAACCCAGGAGCACAAATTACGTCACCATGTGACTTATCACGAATCTTGTAGTTTCCCCGTAGGGTGATCCTATCCAGGATGGCAGAGGGAAAGGCAACTAAAGTCGCGAGCAACGATATCCAACACCTCTGAAAGAACTTAGATGTCACGCCAGTCAAGGATACCGGCACTTCGAACTCAGTGAAAATACTAAGCCCAAGGGGCGTCCCTATAACCAAGATCCCTAAAAAAGAGGAAGGAAAGTGGATAGTCCAATGGTCACGAAAATTTAAACGAAGGGGTTTCAATTTATTTCCAAGGTGGGTCGTTTTAAGTTTTAAAGTCAACCGCAAACTAGAACCTACTAAACTAATAGATGAGGGTTTTAAACGAGGGTTTCGCCAGAGAATATTTAAACTAATGGAATAGAAATTTAAAACAAGAGACATTTGAGTATATCTTACCCGGAAAATCTTGTAGATTCCTTGCAAATGATGATTTATCTCATCTCGATCAATTTGAAGCAATTCGAATGAAGCACTAAGTGAAATTGATTTGCTCAAGTGAGATAGTGCACCTCTCTTCCCTGCACAGTCAAACTACCGAAGTGAGATTTGCTACGCAAAAAAATGAACTATAGATGCAAGAAAACAGAGAGCATATCAAAGATCAAAGATACTATTGAAAAACCCCCTGATTATGAAAACGTTTTCAAGAGAAACGAGTTGGGAGATCCACAAAAACGCCCCAAAAGAAAACGCCCTCCTGCATGCAAAACACTATCTTCCAAAAATATTTGATACCCTGGAAAAATATTTCAAATGCTAAGCAAGATAAACTTTCCATCATAGACAAGAACATCCCACAAAGAAGATCCAAGAATTTCTACAAAAATCTCTTTATTTAAATATCCAGAGCCAAGAGTACAAAATTTCTCAATGGGACACAATGAGGAGGGTCTCTTCTTTATATAGGTTTTGAGAAACACAAACCCTAACTTACATTTTCATCCAATGGTTGAGATTAAAACATCATCAACGGTGGAGATCACTTTTACACGGATCAATACATGGATCAACATGACTAAAGTCAAGAGGGAGGCGAATTACCTCATAAAGCCCATTTTTAAACATGATAAATCATTATTTTTGCAAGTTTGACACTTAGGGGATACATGGGGGGGTCATTAGAGGGTCCCCCCATACATATTTCTAAAGATACTACTTGATTTACACACTTTTATTTTGGCCATTTTGACCAATTTCGCCCTATGGGGGACATCCTCCCTAAGAGAGCCAAAATAATAATCTAGAGCATGAAAATGGATGAAACTAGTGTAGAAGTGTCCGGAGAGCCATAATAAATCATCTGGAGAAATTCTCTTTCCATTTCCTTGACCACACAAGCCAAATCGATTTCTTCAGTGATTTCCTAGTTCAGTTTTTGGTGGTACATCTTCTGAAAATCATAAAAATCAGTATAACTTCATTCAGGATGAGAACTGGGGGAAATTGACTCCACAAAAGTGTCTGGAGACATAGTAGAATGATATAAGTGACTACTCACACCCCCTGGAACACTGTGGTGCTCTAAGAGAGCCGAAATCACTACAATAATAATATAATCTGGCCAATAATAAAGTGATAATAATCATTAAATGTGCAATCTGAGGCCAAACTCTGAACGCTGAAACCGCAGTATTGGTCCTGGGCATGTCGGGAGTAAATGTAAGCACTGTTGTTTTTTGAGTCACTGCATTGGGAAACATGTTTGACTTGGTCAACTGGGTTTACCAAGTCAAAGTACCCAAACAATAGGTGAGATGTTGAAGTTTGAACTGATATGATACTGCATGCATCGAAAGTAAGAAATACTCCAAGATGTATATTAAAACCCAACTTTAATCATGTTAATCAAAATCATGGTGACAATAGTAATAATAATAATAACTAGTAAGATATACCCGTGTATTTGAAGAATCATTGAATCTTCTGGAAGTCTCTTGTGTATGCCATACTTACAGGGCTTAAACAATTTGCTAGTGTTGGGTGAAGGTGGAGAACAAGGCTAAGGTAAAGGGAAATGACTTATAGTTGATTTTGACCATATGATCTCTCTGAATGATGACAAGTACACACAACTACAATGGCATATGCATGATAGATGAACAATAGGGAATGGTGGTGTATCACAGGTGGATGAGTTGATCTGAAAAGAGTCCATTCAACCTTAACAACATGTCTACAGCTCACATCCAAGCTAACAATCAAACTCCTTGAGAATCTTTTCTAGGACCCTTGCGTTGAGTACACAAGAAACTGTACTGAAGAGATCCTAGGGGACACTTAGAATTAGTTGTCCCTTACTCCATCTCACATCAAAACTCGTAGGCTCCGTGAAGAAATAATCATTACATTTCCCAAAGATGGCCATCAGTCTTTAGATTTAGCATTTATTTATCCACTGCTTTTCTTTGGCCTTTCACAATTTCATTTCATAGCCCTTTTTGAGTTGTGTCTAAAGACACAATTTGCATTTTTATTTGAGGGCTTGCATTTCTCAGTATATAGGATGTAACACATAATGCATGTAATGATGGTAGACATATTGCTTCAAGTTTTAGCTGACACTTTTCAGGCAACTAGGGGGAAAATCCACACAGTCAGTACCAAACATCGGCGGCAACCGACCAGAGAGGTCAAGGCTTCAAAACCTAACTCGCCTAAGCTCAGGAACCAACACTAGCAGCTTCTCCTGGCCTAGAAGGATCAAGGCGTCGGCAAGTTTTGTTGCACAACTCAGAGCCGAGACACAAAACAACATGGGATCCATCATGCACAGGGGTCAAAGTAGGGAAGATGATCTCCAATCTCATAGGTCTCAGTCAATCATAGGTCATGGGAGGAAAATCATTATGGATGAACTGGATGGATGGGTACAAGTGATACATGGAACCGGCAAAGCACTAAGGTTTAAAAGTTGTGTAAAGCATGGCATAAGCAATAGTCTTCTACATCAGATTCTTTAATCATTCTGAACACAAGTTTAAGCATCAGTATCCATATAATATAGGCATAGGTCACCATAATCATCATAACACAACAAGTCCAAGGTGTTAGTATACATCAAAGAGCAAAATCCTACCAAAGAGCCATATACCTAATCTCACCATACACATGTCTCTACCTGAGTTGACATTAGGGCTTCCATTCTTTTTCATCTTCGACCCTTGACTTTTAATGTTTTGTGGTTCATTGTTCTTTATGGTGTTTGTCTTGTGCCACTTGGTCCTTCATTTGATGGTCACTTGGACCAAGGCGAGGGTTTCAAGGTCCTTCAAGTGTTTTTGTGACCACAACAAGTTTTTTCAAGAGTTCTTCAAGGTCCTCGTGGTCCATTCATGCCCATTCAAATTTCAAAGTACATCTTCATAAATAAGGAGAATTATTATATGCTTTATCTTGATCTCCTCGTTGCCACCAAGATCAAGTGTTAGGTCTCTCAACCAGGGGTAGCTAGTCCCTGGAGAAGATCTCCTAGCCCATGGATCAAGGAGAGGAGAGCATCACTTGCCCAGACCCAGTCTAGGGCTTATGGTGATGACCTGGTAACTGACCAGGTGCCTCAACCCCGGGCTGCATCATATGACTCAATGTCAATTACTTGGTAACTGACCAAGCGCATCCATTCTCCTAGAGAATGGCCCTCAACCCCAGGCTGAGGTCTTAGTCCCGGACTAGGTTAAATTCCTGGTAACTGACCAGGTGCCTCCATTCTCCAAGAGAATGCCCTCATCCCCAGGTTGAGGCTCCAGTCCCAGACTGGGTTAATTTCCTGGTAACTGACCAGGTGCCTCCATTCTCCCAAAGAATAGCCTAGCCCTCAGCCCCAAGCTGAGGCCCCAGTCCCAAACTGGATTAATTTCCTAGTAATTGACCAGGTGCCTCCATTCTCCCAGAGAATGGCCGTCAACCCCAGGCTGAGACTAGGACTAGGTTAATTTCCTAGTAACTGACCAGGTGCCTCCATTCTCCCAAAGAATGGCTCTCAATGTTGCTTAGGAAAAATCAACATAATGGACTCTTTTCAAATCAACTCATCCACTTGTGAGACACCACCATTCCCTATTGTTTACCTGTCATGCATATGTCACTGTGGTTGTGTGTACTTGTCATCATTCGGAGAGATCATATGGTCAAAGTCAACTAGAAGTCATTTCCCTTTTAGCCTTGTATTCCACCTTCACCCAGCATTAGCAAATTGATTAAACTTTGTAAGTATGGCATATACAAGGGACTTCCAGAAGATTCAAAGATTATTGAACGGCACAGGTATATTTTACTAATTATTATTATTATTATTATTATTGTCACCGTCATTCTGATTAGCATGATTGAAGTTGGGTTTTAATATACATCTTGGAGCAGTTCTTACCTTGGATGCATGCAAGTTCGACTTAGTTCAGCATCTCACCTTCAGTTTGGGTATCTTGACCTGGTCAACTCAGTTGACCAAGTCAAACACGTTTCCCAAGGCAATGACTAAAAATTTGACAATGCTTATATTTGTTCCAGACATGCCCAGGACCAATACTGCGGTTTCAGTTTTTGGAGTTTGACCTCAAATTGCATGATCAGAGATAATTATTACTTTATTATTGGTTAGATTATATTATTATCGCAGTTATTATGGTTTTCCTAGGGTGCCACAGTGCTCCAGGGGGTATCAGTAGTCACTAGTACCATTCTACTATGTCTCCAGACACTTCTATGCAGTCAGTTTTCCCCAGTTCTTAGCATGAACGAAGTTATGATTATTATTACTATTTTCAGAAGATGTACCACTAAAAAATGAACTAGGAAATCACTGAAGAAATCAATTTGGCTTGTGTGGTCAAGGAAATGGCAAGGGAATTTCTCTAGATGATTTACTATGGCTCTCTGGACATATTTGCATCAGTTTCAATCAGTTTGATATTCCGAATTGTTTTTTTGGCTCTATTAAGGAGGACAACACCCATAGGGAAAAATTGGACAAAATGGCCAAAATAAAAGTGCGTAAATCAAGTTGTATCTTTAGAAATATGTATGGGGGGGGGGCCTAATGACCCCTCCATGTCCCCTAAGTGTCAAACTTGCAAAAATAATGATTTATCATGTTGTAAAAATGGACTTTATGAGGCATTTCGTCCCCCTCAAATGTATTTGTCTAAGTTGATCCATGTAATATAAAATTAAAAGATCTCCACCATTGATGATGTTTTAATCTCAACCGTTGGATTGATGTTGGTTAGAATGTGGACACACTCTCGATCTATTTAAGAGTTGCGATCCCCTCATTGTATCCCATCGGAAAATTTTGAACTCTTGGCTCTAGATATTTGAATAAAGATATTTTTGCAAAAATTCTTGGCTCTTCTTTGTGGAATGTTCTTGTCTTTGATTGGAAAGTTTATCTTGCATAGCATTTGAAAATATTTTTAGGGGTATCAAATATTTTTGGAAGATAGCGTTTTGCATGTAGGAGGACATTTTCTCTTAGGGCATTTTTGTGGATCTCCCAACTCATTTCTCTTGAAGACATTTTCATAATCAGGGGAGTTTTCAATAATATCTTTGATCTTTGATATGCACTTTGATTTAATTGTGTCTCCAGTGTCTTTTTCATGTGTAGCAAGTCTCACTTTCAGTGGTTTGACTGTGCATGGAAGAGGGGCGCACTACCTCACTTGGGCGAATCGGTTCCACTTGGGACTTCGTCAAAATCGCTTCAAATTGATCGAGACAAGATAAATCATCATTTGCAAGGCATCTACAAGATTTTTCGGTTAAGATCTACTACTCTATATCACTTGTTTTAGATTTCTATTCCATTAGTTAAAAATTTCTCTAGCGAAACCCTCTCATTTAAAACCCTCAAATTTTAGATTTATAGGATCTGGTTTGTGGTTGGCTTTAAAACTAGAAACCCACATTGGAAATAAATTAAAACCCCTTAGTTTAAATTTTCATGATCATCGGAATCCATTTGCCCATCAAACACACTGGTCATTCCTCTTGGGGAGACACCCTCCTTGAGGGAAGTGGGTATTTTTCATTCCGCAAATTGGGTATTGCTAGTTTCACCTCTAATCACATTATCTTACACCTAGCAATAAATATGAGTGTCTAATTTTATCCAATTTCACCATTTACTCCTAGATTCCAATTTCCATACTCAAAACCCTAGGGTAAATTGGGGATTTTCATATAGGCACTCGCTTTCTCTTAGTAATTGTGCCAAACTTTAATTAACTATCCTACTAAGAGATTTAATCAAGTTACCCTAGATTATTTACTTGCATTCCTTATTTTTAGGGTCATCTTCGCTATAGGGACGCCCCCTAGGCTTGGTATCTGTACTAAGTCTAAAGTGTTTGTATCCTTGACTAGCAAGAACATCTGATTTCTTTCATAGGTCTTGGATATCGTAGGTCGCGACTTTAGTTGCCTTTCCCCTCTACCATCCTGGATAGGATCACCTTACGAGGCAACTACAAGATTCGTGACAACAGACCTAGACACTTGAATGCAAGGTTCAACTAAATGATAGGCTTAGAGATGAGCGGATAATCCCTCAAGAGACTTAACAGATGCCCTAGTGGCTCATAATAGCCATGAAAAGTGCTAGAGTCATGAATAGTGGAGTGAACACCCATGATTGACTCCTTAACTCTAATTGCAAAGGAGCTTTCCTAAAACCAAGTAAAGAATCCCCAAAAGAAGGAATGTGCCCTCAACAACTATAAATAGATGGTTAGGAGCTCAATTATGGCTTGTAAATGGTAGTTGACCAAAAATAATAAATTGGTCCCTTAGAGCTTTGGAAGGAAGCTCTAGGGTGGCTCAGGTGGTCAAATTGAGTGCAATTTGGACCAGTGGAATCATGAGACCAAGACCTGAGTCCCTCGATGAGAGATTAATGATGTGGAGAGGATTATTACACTCTAAGCCCATCGAGGTCTCTTGAAAAAAA
Source organism: Pseudotsuga menziesii (assembly GCA_001517045.1). Taxonomy (NCBI): domain Eukaryota; kingdom Viridiplantae; phylum Streptophyta; class Pinopsida; order Pinales; family Pinaceae; genus Pseudotsuga; species Pseudotsuga menziesii. Next base: position 586,669 of record LPNX011194613.1, on the reverse strand, counting down.
CTAGTAGGATTTGGTATCCCCTCCTCTATACCTAAAGGTTATTACCCCTAAATTCTAACTAGAAGTCACCAGTGACCCTAGCTCAACCTTTAGAACTTCTTGCTTCTCATCCTCTGTCATTGGAATAGGCTTATGAGACTTCCTGGATGCAAATTCTTCCTCAAACCTTACATCCTTGCTTACAATTGTCTTTATCTCCCCTAGAATATAAATCTTGTAGCCTTTTTAAGTCTCGTTGTACCCAAACAAACCCTTTATGTTGGAGGTCTCGAACTTGGTCCTCTTCTCAACTAGTATATGGATATAAACTAGACAACCAAAGATGCAGAAATGACTCACCTCTAGCTTCATACTATTGAATGCCTCCTTTGGTGTCGTGTCCTCCAAAATCCTGTGAGGACACCTATTTCGAATGTAGATTGTTGCATTGCATGCTTTGTAATATCCCAAATACTGATATTCTCTAATGTTCTATTGTAGTGCCGACTCGCACATTCAGTTTCATACAAAAATGCAAAATAACTGGGCATGCAAACTTGCCATGCAAAAATGCCCTAAAATGTAGCTGAATTAGGGTTAGGGTTTGCAGAGAGAAATTAACACTTACCACTAATATCCCAGCAGATAATGACTGCAGAGATAGTTGCATGCATAAAGATCTGGATAGGTGGTCTAATAGTGCTCCTTTCCTCCTGTGTTACCGCCCCGCAGTATCGTAAGCACCCTCCAGACTGAAGGTGATGTTTTTGTAGGAGGAGAGGTCAGATCGGGCTGAAACTTTCTGAGCTTGTCCGTCTACTGATGCCGAGGAGATGGACTAGCACATGCAGAGGTTTGGCTGCCTCTAAGTGCCCTAGCGAATTGATTGGCAGTTTTGTTGCTCACACCCCCAACTGCTCTTTTTGGCTAACAGCTGCTCCAGGTGAGCAAACTGATGATTGATAATTACTATATGTCGTAGGATAGGCCTGTTGAGAAAGAGGAAGCTGACATGCGGAGGAAAGACTGGGTTTTGTGGTCCCAATGAATCCTTCTGTGGTTTCCCCGGTACTTCTGGCTACAAAACGTGGATCTGCTAATAACCCTTTGGAATGTGTTGGATCTCCAAATACTGAAGTATATGATTGATGTTGTGGATAAACCTGGATGATCTATCCCAATAAGAGACTAGGGCAGATATCTCACTACCGAACCCTCGCTAGCTGAAGACACCGTCTCCAACCCCAACTGTCGCGACTGCACGCTATGGTGTTGCTCGAAACTCCAAAATCAATCAACAATAATAATAGATGCTCTCTTTAGTCTCACAACCCTCTTAAATAGAGTCTCGTGTACTTTTAGGGTTTTCGCTTCACTTTTGCATGCATGCAATTCTATTTTGATGTTGACCTTTAAGCCTAAAGAAACAAGGCTTCTTTTATTCGACTGATGACTTGACACTAAATGAATGTCCTGTTCTGCTCTAAGTATCAAATGCCCTCAATCAATTCCCTCTTATGCAGTACCTGCTCAAACTTATGGGAATTAAGTAGGTTAGTGGGTGTTTTTGGATGCTTAATTAGAGGGGGACATTACAGTCCTCCCCGCTTGAAATTGCTTGTCCTCAAGCAACTGCAAGCTAGGATGCTGCAATACTTGCTCTCCTTTCCATGTGGCATCCTCCATAGGTAATTCCTTACATTTCACCATATACTCTCGAATCACCCTATTTCGGAGCTTCCTTTCTCGCACTTGTATTTCTCGCACTTGTAGGATTTGCTCTAGAATCAGTACCAGTAGCCCTTCATCATCTAAGGGAGGTAACTCAGTGGATGGAGCAATGTGTTGTCCTAATGTTTTCTTGAGACTGGACACATGAAATAAGCCACCTCTCCAACCTTCTGAATTACCTTGTAAGGACCGTAGAAGCGAGGTTTTAGTTTTTCCACTCCTTTCTTCTTGAGGGAAGATTGCTTGTATGGTTGTAGCCGTAAGTATACCAGATCTCCTACCTCAAAGCTCCTCTCAACCCTGTGTTTGTCTACGTATAGTTTCTGCTGATTCTGTGATGCCTGTAAGTTCTCTCTCAAGACCTTAAGGATATCCTGACTGTCCTGTATCCAATATTTGGCCTTGGGTGCTCTGCTCTCTCCAAAAGCTAGATCTGCGATGCTCAGTGCCTCATAGCCATACAATGCTTTAAAAGGTGTCATTCGAATAGACATATGGTAGGTGGTACTGTAGCAGTATTCCCCTAAGTGTAACCACTTAATCCATGTCCTCTATTGGCCTGCTACATAATTGCGCAGATACCCTTCAACCCACTTATTGACAATCTCTGTCTGTCCGTTGCTTTGCGGGTGATAGCTCGTACTTGGAGCAAGTTTTGTCCCTACCAAACTGAATAGCTCCTGCCAGAAGGCACTAGTGAATTTACTATCCCGATCACTGACAATGGTCTTGGGTAGCCCATGTAATCTGAAGACCTATCTGAAAAATAACTCGGCTACCTGGGCTGCTGAGTAATCAGATGAGATAGCAAAGAAATGGGCAAATTTGGTCAGTCGATCCACCACGACATATAAGCAATATCGCCCTTGGACCTTGGGCGACCCTATAATGAAGTCCATGGAGATACTTTCCCACTTATGTTCCGGAATTGGTAGTGGCTGAAGTAAACTTGTTGGATGGATGTGCTCGACCTTGTTTTGCTGACAAATGCTGCATTCCCGCACGTGCTGCATAACTTCTCCCTTGAGACCCTTCCATGAGAACCTCTATCAGATCTGCCTGTAAGTATCAAGAAACCCTGATGCCCTAATAATGGGGAGTCATGTGATGCCTGTATGATCTTCTTTTTTAAGGCTGATTCTAGGACGAGGTATATCCTGCTCTTGTAATAGATGATGTCATCAATAATTATGTACCAGTCATCCTGAATCTGTCCATCCAATAATTCGCAAGCAAATTTATTTTTGGAGTACTCTACTAAGAGAAGAGACCTCCAATCTGTGGATATACTCATGAGTGATAATGAAGCGGGTCGTCTGGATAATGCATCAGCTACTATATTGTTCTTACCCTTCACATATTCTATCTCGAAATCGTGGGCATGCACCTTGCTGACCCATTTCTGTTGGCGCTCATTCATCTCCTTCAACTCCAACAAATACTTGAGGCTGTTATGATTTGTCTTGATTTTGAACTTGCTGCCCACTAGGTGCTGTCTGAATTTAGTGAGAGCATGTAAAATGGCTAGCATCTCCTTGTCATATATGGAGTAGTGGCGTTCATAGTTTTTCAGTTTCCTGCTCTCGAATGCAATCGGGCGATGGTTTTGCATTAGTACTGCCCCTAGCCCTTCACCTGATGCATCACATTCTACTACAAATGGCCGTAAGAAGTCTGGCAGTGCCAAAACCGAGCAAGAACTCATGATGACTTTCATCTCCTCAAAGGTTTTTTGTGCTAATTCTGTCCTAATGAAGGCCCCCTTCTTTGTGAGATCAGTGAGTGGTTCGGCAAATTGGGAGATCCCCTTAACATACCTCCGGTAATATGTGCAAAGGCCTAAGAAGCCTTTCAGTTTCGTGACTGTTTTTGGCGTGGGCCAATCCCTGATAGCTCGGATTTTCTCCATATGAACTTGTACCCCTTCTGCACTGATGATGTCCCCTAGATATAACATCTCTTTCATGCCAAATTCACACTTAAACATCTTTGCGTAAAGCGAGTGTTCTTCTAGAATGTCCAATACCTCGTCTAAGTGTTTCAGATGCTCCTCCCAAGTTTTGTTGTAAATTAAAATATCATCAAAGAATACTAGCAAATACTTACGTAACTGGGCTCTGAAAGTATGGTTCATGCATGACTGGAAGGTAGCTGGAACATTGGTGAGTCCAAGAACTCATAACGACCATAGTGGCAACGAAAAGTTGTTTTAGAGATGTCTTGATCCCTCACTCGGATATGGTGGTACCCTAAGCGAAGATCAATTTTTGAAAAGTATTTGGCACCCCGTAGCTCGTCCATGAGTTCATCAATCCTGGGAATGGGATACCTATTTTTGATGGTCTTTTTGTTGAGTGCTCTGTAATCGATGCACATTCACAATGTGCCATCCTTCTTCTTAACTAAGACCACTAATGATGCAAAGGGACTAGAATTGGGCCGAATATATCCTAGTTCTAGTAATTTCTTGATCGTCTTCTCGATCTCATCCTTATATCTTTTGGGATGCCAGTAAGGAGTGGTGATGATTGCCTATGTCCACTCCTCCAGCTCAATGATATGCTCAAATCCCCTGTCTGGTGGTCTACCTGCTCGAAGATCCCGAAATACCTTTTCATGTTTCTGCAATAAGGCCTGAATATCTGATGGGTGTTGGGTGTTGTCCTCTGGAGGTTTCCTAAATGTGACTAAACATTCTGCTGACCATTCTATGTCATCCTGCCTGAGCACTGCCTCTATTCTCTGTGAAGATATTGGTTTTGGGGGATAAGTGTTCATGCCCCTCAAAACTACTCGTTTCCCATCTGGTCCCTCGAATTCCATTTCCATTGCTCGGTAGTCTGTAGTATATTTCCCTATTGAATAAAGCCATTGAACGCCTAATACTACATGTGTATCTGCCACATCCACTACATAAAATGAATCTGTCATCTGATAGTTGCCTAATGTGACATTCAGTTTTGGAATCCAATAGTTGCACTCCATACTAGAGTTTTCGGCTACTGCTACAGTAAATCCATCAAACTTCTCTGTCGGAATACCCCTCTTGGCCACCCATGCTGCATCAATGAAATTGTGGGTTGCTCCCCCATCAATCAATACTCCCACTCTGTGGCCCTGTACTATTCCTCTAACCTTGAGGGTATGGAATCTAGGTACTCCAGATAGCGTGGCAATAACTCCCTCCAGTGTATCACCCTGGAGTGGCTCCTCCTCTGCTGCCCGCAATTCTTCTGTTGTTTCCTGCTCATAGTCCTCCCCTTCACTGTCTGAATATACCTCTATGTAGTGGGCTTTGGCCTTTCCTGAGCACCTGTGTCCTGGAACCCATGGTTCCTAACAAGTAAAACACAATTTCTTCAGTCTCAAGACTTTCCTAGTGCCATCGTCTAACCATGTTTTCTTCAGTAAGTCTTGCTGGGAAGGTTTCTTGTCCTTGTCCCTAACTAGAAAGTTGGTCTTGAGTGGGACCCTATTCTTCGGGACTGAGTCTTGGAGATCTCTGGCTCGGCTGATGGCATCCTGTAGAGTGGAGGATTTGAAGGCTTTCACCCACCCCCGTAGTAGCTCTGTCAAGGCCTCAATAAACAATATAGTTAACCTGCTCTCCGACACATCTGTCACCATAACAGCTACCCTTTGGAACTCTGAGATGAAGGCCTCGGCGCTACCTGTCTGCTTGAGTTGAGCCAACTCTGTGAAATGTATCTTTGGATCTTTCCTGTCGAACCGCTCCATGAGTTTCTAAGTGAACTCACTATAGGAGTTGATGGTGTTGTGACCCAATGTCACTAGTCTGTTGTACCACCACTCATGAGCCTCTCTGTCCAAGTGGAGTGTAGCCAATTTAATGGCATCTGTCTCTGTCATGGGATTGAGTTGGAAATAGGTATCCAACTTCTGAACCCATATCCTCGATGAACCTCCGCGAGCCCCATCAAAGTTTGGGATGGTCAACCTGCCCAAGGTTTTCTGCAACTCATAGTTATGATTGAATCCCTTGTCAAAATTCCTGAGCCTATTCCTACTCTTCATGTTGCAAAAATCCGAAAAAGACATGGTTGCATGGACAATTTTGGAATGTATTAGAGGTAGGGGTTACAGGTGCTGGTTACAAATGGTCACTTGGAAACAACAACCAAGAGGAAGAATGGAGGCATTCTATTTCACCAATTCCTTCCGAAAAGATTCAGGAATTAATCCTCAATAAACGATTTGATTTTGACAACACAGCTTTTGATATTGGGACAGTGCAAACCCCAAGTGAATCCAAGCCTGACTCTGAGAATGCTGATGATGAATCTGAGAAGCCAGAGGCTGCTTACTTTAATAAAGAGGTGGAGGAGACATTCTGAAGAGCTGTGTTAGAAGTTCCAGGTGTTGAGGAGCATCATGTGATTATAGAAGTCAATGGGTTCCATGCTGATACAGCGCATCTTGCACGGCTATGGGATTCTGCAAGGAGTAGAGAAGGTGGCTATTCACTTGAAGCTCTTACGAAGGATCCAAGGGTCATGGATGGAGCTGTTGCAAAAAGTGAAGTTGAGCTGATTACAGCCAAGGAGTCAATGAAAGCAATTTTTAGGAAAAAGAAGATAAAGAAGGATGGCACAGAGGGGAAAGTTATCACTCTTGCTCCTGTTGAAGAGCTCCAAAGAACAGAACGCATGTCATGGGTATGTTATTCTGCCCAAGACTCTATAAGTACATTGAGTCTCTAGAAAAGCCTCAGAGCAAAACTGGTTGAGAGGGTTTGGTTATTTCCAGGGGTCGAAAACAGAAGCATGTATGACCTTTATGAAGAGTATTGGCGTCCTTTTGGTGATTTACTCGTACGAATGGAGTCTGAGGGGTTTCTGGTTTACCGTAAGTATTTATCAGTGATGGAAAAAATTGCTATCAAAGAGGAAGAAATTTCTGCTTCCCGGTTCAGAAAATGGGCATCTAGTAATTGTTCAGATGCTTTATATATGAATGTGAGAAGTGATACTCAAGTACGGCAACTTCTGTTTGGCGGCACACTTAACAGGAATGACCCCGCTGAAACATTACCCATGGAGCGAACTTTTAAAGTACCCAATGTTGAAAATATTGTAGTCAAAGGGAAAAAGGTACCTTTAAAATTCCGGAATATTTTACTTTCTGGCATAGGTGTGCACATGGAAGTTGAGGCAACCACTCCATCAGGCTGGCCATCTGTATCTGGTGCAGCGTTGAGAACAATGGCTGACAAAGTTTCAGCTGACTATGTCAGCCTGGAGGATGATAGTGAAAACAAGTTCCCAGATTATCTGAATGTAGGCATAGATGAGTTGACCTCTGATGTATTAAATGTTGGTGAAACACATACTGGAAGTGAAGATGAAGTAGACTCCTCTATCTATGGAACTACATATAAGGCATTCGGAGGTGGTAAAAGTGGGAGAGAGGCTTGTCATGCTATTGCTGCTCTTTGTGAAGTGTCTTCGATCAACACTTTGATTTCCAAGTTTCTTCAGCCATTACAGGGAAAGGAAATATCGGGTCCAAAAGGGCAAGTTCATTGTTCGTTAAATATCAACACTGAAACTGGTCGGTTGTCCGCAAGGAAACCAAATCTAGAGAATCAACCTGCATTGGAAAAAGACAGCTATAAAATTCGTCGAGCATTTATAGCTCGACAAGGCAACTCCCTTATTGNGACAAGGCAACTCCCTTATCGTTGCTGATTATGGACAGTTGGAGCTGAGGATTCTTGCTCATCTTTCAAATTGCAAGAGTATGCTTGATGCTTTTAAATCTGGCGGGGACTTTCATTCAAGAACTGCTATGAATACGTATTCCCATGTACGTAAAGCAGTTGAAGAAGGGAAAATCTTACTTGAGTGGGATCCCCAACCTGGTGAAGGGAAACCTTCAATACCTTTACTGAAGGATGTTTTTGCCACAGAAAGAAGGGAGGCAAAGATGTTGAACTTTTCCATAGCATATGGAAAGACAATAGGGGGACTCTCCAAAGATTGGAAGGTTACAGAAGATGATGCTCAGACTACTGTTGATCTCTGGTACAAGGAAAGGGAAGAAGTCAGGCTGTCTAGTATTGAAGAACAGTTGGATTCCTTACTGGGGCAGCAGAAGAAACAACTATTGCATTTCAAAGCAGTCTTCTTAAGGAGTACATAGACAGGGATTGCAATAGCTTGAGTCCACATTTGCATAATGGTGGATGGTTTTTACCAGTGTTCCACGGGGACGCGCCTCCCAGGGTCGGGGGCTCGCCCCCTACGCTTCCCATGCCCCGGGGGCTCGGGGGCTCCATGGGAAACGTTTCCCAGCGCCCCCCTTTCTGCGAAACTTGGGGAAACGCAGGTCTAGGAGTTTCGCGGATTGGGGGGCTCCCACACGCCCCCTCTTGAAAATGGGGGGCTCCGACATACCCCGACTGCCCTCGATTTTTAAAAAAAATTTACTTAAAAAAGAAATGGTTCATCTTAAATTTTAGGCTTTTAAACTAAATGGTCATTTTAAAACGAAATAGAAACAAATAAAAAGAAACAAACATCGATATGATATGCTTGGCTATAACGATTACATTAAATTACACTAAACTCTTCGGGAACATAAGCATGCTAGTATGCAAATGGTGATGGGATAAAGAATTGATATGTTTATATGTTGGGGTTCATATTTTTATTATTTTTCTTTTTTTTTATAATTTTAGAGACCGAACCCCCTATGTTAGGGACCCCGACGCCTCCCCGCCCCCCCGTCCCCCAAAACACCCCAAAATTTTGGGGTGTCTCCACACGTCCCCAATGTGCGTTTCCCCGCTCCCACGCCCCCACGTCCCGGAAACTTGGTGGAACACTGGTTTTTACAGGTTGGCCAGGATTGAGAAATTGACCAGCAATATATGAGCATTCCAGTTGAAATCAAAATGGTAGAATGTCAGCTTGGTAGGATAATTCCTTGTGATGGTGCTCATGGACAAGGTACTTTTCGAGGGTTGGATTGGAGAGAGATTAAAAGTTGGTGTCCTATTGTGTGGGCGATTCCTGGGAAGACATTCCTAGCCAAGGGTAAAGTCCCACAAGATCCTTCAGATATTTGGGATGAAATATGCACAAGTTTGCATTGGGATCTAGGTGGGAGACCTTATGAGGGATGGATACAGTGTTTACTGATGGTGTTACTTGGGAGTCTACATGATGCTCCTTGTGTTGATACTACGCAAGGTAGCGATGGATGCATTTTGACCGCTGCAATTCTTAGATTGATTTGGGACCCTGGGATTACAATGACTGACCGTTTAGTGACTGCTAGAGGGTGCTTTCAGGAGGTCTCTGGTGATGGTACCGTACAGTGCAATGTTTTCAGCAGAGGGTGCTATAGATCTCCTAGGATAATTTGGGACCCTGGGATCATCCTCGGATTCAGTTGGTTCAGTTGATTGATTGTGGATTTGCGTTGGCATTGCTTGAGGACAAGCAATCTTTGGCGAGGGAGGACTGTAATGTTCCCAAAAGTGACATGCATGCAAACCCTAAAAATGACATGCATGCAAAGCTCAGAAGTGACATGCATGCAAACCCTAAAAGTGACATACATGACATCTAAGCATTATTTAATGATGCATGCACCCAATTAAGTCTCCATGCGCATGCATGCAAGTCAACTGCAAATTAGAAGTTAAAGTGACCTAATTAGGTCAAAGATTAGGTTTTGCGCAGTGAACTTTATAAATAGAGGATAAAGCGAGAGGAGACTTCACTTTTGATTATGATTGTTATTATTCATCTTTTTGGAGACAGGTTTGGGAGCTCAGCGAGCAAGTTGGGGTTGAGGGCATAAGCCCTTGGCTAACAAGTGTTTTCGGCAATGAAATTTATCTGCCCTAATCACTTCAAGAGATAGGTCACTCAGATCTATCATTAGTTCTTCAAGATTGTTCACTATTCATCATAGATCGAGCGTAACGGTTGTTCTAGAGAGCTTGTTCTGCAGGTTCAGCGTGCCCTAGGACGAAAACCCTTGGGAAGATCGGTTGCTTGGACAAAACCCATTTAGCCTATTGGGGTGGATTCATCCCAGAATTCACACTTGTTCTTATTTGAATACTTTTTGGAAGCTGCTACAGTGATCCATACAGCCTCTACAGTGATCCGTACGGATGCTACAGTACCTTGCTATAGTATCATAAAATTATTTTTATGTTTTGACCTCTGCTTGATTGTGTTCTGGGTTGAATACTCATTGCACAGGCTATGCACTTTAAGCTGGAAAGAGTTTCCCTTTTTTTGGCTGAGTTAAAAGGGTTAGTCCCTAGAAGCATGTGGACTTAAAGAAATCACTCTAAGCTGAGATCTGGAACCATATCCTTCACTGCTAAATTATAAACTGGAATTATACTTCCTAAGGGTGGGGTGCTGCCATTACAATATATGTCCAAAAGCTACTACAGGAGGTTCCAAAAGGCATACAGAAGAATAAAGATATTGTTTGGTGCACTAGAAGGGGGTCTATACAGTGCGGGGCATAAACTCTATCATCCACATGCTAAAAATCTGATATGTTGAGAAGCTGCTACAACATCACTTATTTACAATTCTGGAAGGTAATCTGATGTTACGTTGCACGCACGGCATCAAGAAGCTGTTGCAGTCATATACACCATAGTATCCACATGCTTTAAGCCTCTACAGTACACCTTCAGCATTGTTAAAGATCAGAGTTATTTCACTTATGATACATGATTACCTACGACTGATTTGAGGTACTTATTATGTCCACACTTGCATAAACAGTTTATGTTTTCCATTTGTGTTCTCTTGTTTAAAATCATGGGATTTATAATGGTTATGCATCTTACTATGTCATGCAATTAATATTTGAATGAGCAAACTGTTACATGGAGATTGCAAACAACAAAATAAACTAGTAAGCCAGAGGAACTAAGTGAAAGGAATAATATTCTCAAACAACCACAAGCAAATAAATTCAGGATTACAAGAAACAAGCAAGTGCAAACATAAGAAGGCAGATCTCCTTACTTGGGATATTACATAGAAACATCGATAAATATTGGTCAATTATCATGTCCTTAGTGGTGCCTATGATGCATCGATTCTTCCCCTCTACAACCCTGTTCTACTATGGGTTGCACAAAACAGTGAACTCCCTCTTGATTCATGCATACTAGTAGAAATCCTCGAAATCATTGGATGTATACTACCCCCATGTCCAATCTCAAAATTTCGATCTTCTTCCATGTCTGGATCTCCACTAAAGCCTTGAACAACTAAAACCTGCTAAAGACCTCATCCTTAGTCTTTAGGAAGTAGATCCAAATTTTGCAAGAGAAGTCAACAATGAAGGAAACATAGTACATGCTTCTTGTGACTGATGTTACGGACATCCAAATGCACCAGGTCTAGAATCCCCTTAGACCTATGCTCACTGCTTGGGTAATCGGCCTTGGCATGCCTGTCAAGCGCACACCCTCTGCATACAACCTGTTGCTCAATGTTGAACTCTAGAAGGCCTATGACTATCTCCCACAAATAGCCATCGCACTATGATGCAGGTGCCCCATCCTCTTATGCCATAACTTGCACAAGTTATCTATGTTATGCACTAGGGCTCGAACATGCTCATCCTGTAACTTGTATAAATTGCCTTCCAAGGTCACCAAGAGATCTATCGACTTAGATTCCGATCTTGTTTCCTAATCAGTAAAGATTTGCGGATGTCAACCCACGCGGCAGCTTCGTACCAAACCTCCCTCCGAGAGGCGTACAAGATTCTCCAGACCTCACCGACAGTACTCCAGAGGACGCCCTACGCCCACCAGTTCCTTTTCGGGCCAGCAGACACTATTGCACTTCCCTCAGTTTTCCTCTTTCAGCCTTGGATGTTAGGACTACTAGACCTCCCTCGGTCGACTTGGCTCCGAGATCCTGTCCACCAGAACTTCTCCACCCTTGTGCAGGTTTATGGTTTTGTGATTGGGCCGAGAGTCCTCCCATACTTCATCCTAGCTCACTTTGTACACTTTTACTTCTATTTTACTTCTTGCATTGTATTTCTTTTAAAGGGGGATCGTTTGGTCCTCCCACATGCACGAACACCATTGTAACCGACAATCCCATTGACCTACTTTGTGGTCATTAGTGGACATAAATAAAATTATCTTATCTTATCTTATCTTCCCTAACCCCAATCACCTAACCTAATCCTACGCTAGACTCCTTTGGTCTTATAAGGTCTTGTTGGTTCTTGAACTGTACTATATAGCCCTTATCTTCCATGACCAACACTAAAAGCAAATTCTTCCTAAGACCTGGAACAAACAACACATCATCAAAGTCTAAAGAGTTACCTGATTGGAGTTGGAAAGGAATGGTACCAACTCCTGCAACTGGATACTTGGCATCATTAATAAGCTCGACCTAAACTCTTGAGACGTGCTCTTTTAGACTTGAAAATAGTTTCTAGGCTGATGTCATATGCCTAGATGCTCCACTGTCCACATAACACACATTCTTTAAAACTGTGTTTGAAGAAAGGCAAGATACCATCAAGAAATCCTTCTCAAATTCGGTGACAAACTCATTCATTAGAGTTTCAGCTGAGGTTGTTACCTGACACGAATGTTGCTTCCCTTCTGCCCTTCTTCTTCTCTGGAGACTATGATGCATAATGGCTCAGCTTATGACATATGTAGCACTTGACTTTACTCAAGCACTTTTTCCTTGGTTGTGAGGTTGACTCCTCACTCTTTACCTTGCACTTACTAGGTCCTTTACCTCTGCCTTTCTTTGTTCGACCAATTAGAGCATGATCACTATCACCTCCTTACATCTTGGCCTTTGATTCCATTCAAGTCTCCTCTTGCATACAATCATCCCACGATCTTTCCCAAGAGGGGAAACTCTCAAGCACAAACACCTTGGACAAATATTTCCTGCTAAGATGGGAACCCATTCAATAGGGTTCATTATCCCTTCGTCTTCATCCTTCTCCCCAACTACTACAAGTTGATCACTGTAACTTGTGACAGTGACTGCTTTGGTCATCTCAACAAATTTGAGTCATTGTGAATTATCATCTTCATGCTTATGTTCTTGCCCCGGTAAAGGCTAACCAAGGCATCGAACATCTCCTTCGATGTCTTCTTCTCGAATATATGAGGGATCAGATGATCCTTTATAGCATCCATGATAATCCACTTAGCCTTCACTTCTTCTTGTGAGCTGCCAAAAGCTACAGATCTATCAGCGAAGTCACTACATCCTTGACAATATCCCAATTGTTATCCACTAATTCTGCACTTAGTGGATTTCCATTGAGCCATCGAAGTCATGAACAAGCTAGTTGTTCATTGTCAATGCTCGGAAGGTTCCACAGTTCATCAGGACCATTTTTGGGCCTCTTTTTTAATAAATGCATGTTCATACCCTTTAATATCCCAAATACTGATATTCTATTGATACTGTGTATAATGCTGACTCATACACTCAATCTTGTGCAAAAATACGAAATAATCATGCATGCAAAATTGCCATGCAAGATCCCCCTAAAATATAGCTGAATTAGGGCTAGGGTTTGCAAAAAGGAATTTAACACTTACCACTGATAACCTGCCTGATAATGCTCCAGAGATAATACGCATGCATAAAGAGCTGGACTGATGAAGAACTGGTGCTCCCTTCATCCGATGTTACCGCCCAGCAGCAGAACCCCCTCTTCAACTAAATGTGACGTTTTTGGTAGAGGAGTTGTCTGATGACAATGAGAATTTGCCGGGATGAACGCCTTCCCGTGCCAGAGAGAATGACCGTAGCATGCAGAGGTTCTGACCCCTCTAGGCAGGCTAGTGAATTGGTTCACCTACTGAGCTGCTCACGCCCCCAACTACACGAAACTGATGAGAACTACTCCGGATGAGCAAACTGGAAGTTGATGATCACTTGATAACGCAGGATGATCCTACTAATGAAGATGCTACCAATATTTAGAAGAAAAACTAAGATCTGGAGACCCGACGAATGCTTTTGGGTTTTCCAGCTCAATCCCTAGCTGCACACGTGTCCCTGCAAACTATCTTCTGATGGATGCCAAATAGCTGCATATGAATGAATAAAGATGAAGAACTATGGTGGACCTGAATGGCCTATCCTGGAAGAGACTAGGGCAAATATCTTACTATCGAACCCTCGTTAGCTGAAGACATCGTCCTCAACCCCATCTGTCGCGGTTGCATGCTGTGATGCTGCTCAAAAGCTCAAAATCAATCAACAACAATAATAGATAGTCTCTTTAGTCCAATAATCCTCTTAAATAGAGTCTCGTGCGCTTTTAGGGTTTGCATGTCACTTTTAGGGTTTATGCTTCACTTTTGCATGCATGCAATTCTAATTTGATGTTGACTTTTAAGCCTAAAGAAATCAGGCTTCTTTTATCCGACTGATGACTTTAACACTGAATGAATGTCCTGATCTACTCTAAGTATCAAATGCCCTCAGTCAATTCCCTCTGCTGCAGTACCCACTCGAACCTATGGGAATTAGGTAGGTTAGCGGGTGTTTTGGGTGCTTAATTGGAGAGGGACATTACAGTCCTCCCCGCTTGAAATTGCTTGTCCTCAAGCAACTGCAAACTAGGATGCTACAATACCAGCTCTCCCCCCATGTGGCATTCTCCATAGGTAATTCTTTCCATTTTACCAAATACTCTCGAATCACCCTGTTTCGAAGCTTCCTTTCTCGCACCTGTAGGATTCTCTCTGGAATCAGTACCAACAACCCTTCATCATTTAAGGGAGGCAACTCGGTGGATGGAGCAATGTGTTGTCCTAATGTTTTCTTGAGATTGGACACATGAAACACATTGTGAATCTTGCTCTCCTCCGAGAGTTCTAGCTCATAAGCCACCTCTCCAACCTTCCGAACTACCCTGTAAGAACCATAGAAGCAAGGTTTTAGTTTCTTCGCTCCTTTTTTCTTGAGGGAAGATTGCCTATAGGGTTATAGCCATAAATATACCAGATCTCCCACCTCAAAACTCCTCTCAACCATGCGTCTGTCTGCTTATAGCTTCTGTTGATTCTCTTGCCTGTAAGTTCTCCCTCGGGACATTAAGAATATCCTGACTGTTTTGTACCCAATCTTTTGCCTTGGGTGCTCTGCTGTCTCCAAAAGCTAAATCCGCGAAGTTCAGTGCCTCATAGCCATACAGTGCTTTAAAAGGTGTCATCCTGATAGACATATGGTAGGTAGTATTGTAGCAGTATTCCCCTAAGTGTATCCACTTAATCCATGTCCTATGTTGGCCTACTACATAATTGCGCAGATACCCTTCAACCCATTTGTTGACAATCTCTGTTTTCCCGTCGCTTTGCGGATGATAACTTGTACTTGTAACGAGTTTGGTCCCTACCAACCTGAATAGGTCCTGCTAGAAAGCACTGGTAAATTTACTATCACGATCACTGACAATGGTTTTGGGTAGCCCATGTAGCCTAAAAACCTCTCTGAAAAATAACTCCGCTACCTGTGCTGCTAAATAATCAGAAGAGATGGCAAAGAAGTGAGCAAATTTGGTCAACCGATCTACCACTACATATAAGCAGTCTCGTCCATGTACCTTGGGTAGCCCTGTAATGAAGTCCATTGAGATGCTTTCCCACTCCTGCTCTGGTATCGATAATGGCTGAAGTAACCCTACCGAATGAGTGTGTTCGATCTTGTTCTGTTGGCAGATGCTGCATTCCCAAACATGCTGCATTACTTCCCCTTTGAGGCCCTTCCATGAGAACCTCTCTCGAATCTGCCTGTAGGTCTTCAAGAAACCCTGATGCCCTAATAATGGTGAGTCATGTGATGCCTGTATGATCTTCTTTTTTAAAGTTGATTCTTGGACAAGGTATATCCTGCCGTTGTAATAGATGATGTCATCAATAATTATGTACCTGTCATCCTGGATCTATCCATCCAATAACTCACAAGAAAATTTGTTTTGGAGTACTCTACTAAGAGAAGACCTCCAATCTGTGGATATACTCATGAGAGATAAGGAAGTTGATCGCCTAGATAAGGCATCAGCTACTATATTGTTCTTACCCTTCACATACTCTATCTCAAAATCATAAGCCTGCACCTTGCTGACCCATTTCCGCGCTCTTTTAACTCCTTTTGCTCCAAGAAGTACTTGAGGCTGTTATGATCTGTCTTGATTTTGAATTTGCTTCCCACCAAGTACTACCTGAATTTAGTGAGGGCATGTAAGATGGCTAACATCTCTTTGTCGTATATGGAGTAATGGGGCTCATAGTCTTTCAGTTTCCGGCTCTCAAATGCAATCGAGTGATGGTTTTGCATCACTACTGCTCCTATCCCTTCTCCTGAAGCATCACATTCCACTTTGAATGGTTGTGAGAAATCTGGTAGGGCCAAAACTGGGCAAGAACTCATGATGGTTTTCATTTCTTTAAAGGTACATTGTGCCAACTTTGTCCATGTGAATGCCCCTTTCTTGGTGAGGTCGGTGATTGGTGCGGAAAATTGAGAGAATCCCTTAACGTACCTCCTGTAGTAGGTGCAAAGGTCTAAGAAGCCCTTCAATTCAGTAACTGTCTTCAACGTTGGCCAATCTTGGATAGCTCGAATCTTCTCCATATGAACCTGTACCCCTTCTGCACTAATTATGTGTCCTAGATACAGCATCTCTTTCATGCTGAATTCACACTTAGACATCTTCGAGTAAAGCGAGTGCTCTTCCAAAATTTTCAATACCTCATCTAAGTGTTTCAGATGTTCCTCCCAAGTTTTGCTGTAAATTAGAATATCATCAAAGAATACTAGCAAATACTTACATAACTGAGCCCTGAAAGTGTGGTTCATGCACATCTAGAAAGTGGCTGGAGCATTGGTGAGTCCAAAAGGCATGACCAAGAACTCTTAGTGTCCATAGTGGCAACGAAAAGCTGTGTTGGGAATGTCTTGATCCCTTACTCGGATCTTATGGTACCCTGATCGGAGATCAATTTTTGAAAAGTATTAGGCATCTCCTAGCTCGTCCATTAGTTCATCAATCCTGGGAATTGGATACCTGTTTTTTATGGTCTTCTTGTTGAGGGCTCTATAATCAATACACATTCGCAATGTGCCATCCTTCTTTTTAACTAAGACCACTGATGATGCAAAGGGACTAGAACTCGGCCGAATATATCCTAGTTCTAGTAATTCCTTGATCCTCTTCTCGATCTCATCCTTGTATCTTTTGGGATGCTTGTATGGAGTGGTGATGACTGCTTGAGTCCCCTCCTCCAACTCAATGATATGCTCAAATCCCCTCTCTGGTGGTCTACCTGCTGGAAGATCCTGGAATACCTTCTCGTGCTTCTGCAATAATGCCTAAATATCTGCTGGGTGTTGGGTGTTGTTCTTTAGAGGTTTCCTAAAGGTGACCAAGCACTCTGCTAACCATTCTATGTCACCCTGCCTGAGCACGGCCTCCATTCTCTATGAAGAAACTGGTTTTGAGGGATAAGTGTTCATGCCCCTCAAAACTACTCGTTTCCCATCTGGTCCCTGGAATTCCATTTCCATTGCCCTATAATCTGTAGTATATTTTCCTATTGAATAAAGCCATGGGACGCCTAATACTGCATTTGTATCGGCCACATTCACTACATAAAATGAATCTATCATATGGTAGTTTCCTAATGTGACATCCAGTTTAGGAATCCAACAGTTGCACTCCATGCTAGTGTTTCTTGCTACTGCTACAGTAAATCCCTCAAACTTCTCTGTCGAAATACCCCTCTTAGCCACCCATGCTGCATCAATGAAATTGTGGGTTGCTCCCCCATCAATCAATACTCCTACTCTGTGGCCATGTACTACTCCTCTGAGCCTGAGAGTATGAAACCTATGAACCCCGGATAATGTAGCAATAACTCCCTCTGGTGTATCCCCTTGGAGTGACTCCTCCTCTGCTTCTCGTAATGCCTCTGTTGTTTCCTGCTCGTAGTCCTCCCCTTCACTGTCTGAATATACCTCTATGTAATGGGCTTTGGCCTTTCCTGAGCACCTGTGTCCTGGAACCCATGGTTCCTAACAAGTAAAACACAATTTCTTTCGTCTCAAGTCTTTCCTTGTGTCGTCGTCTAACTAAGTTTTCTTCGATATTTCCTGCTGGAAACGTTTGCTATCTTTGTCTCTAACTAGAAAGTTGGTCTTGAGTGGAAACCTGTTCTTTGGAACTAAGTCTTGGAGATCTCTGGCTCGGCTGATTGCATCCTGTAGAGTGGAGGGTTTGTAAGCTTTCACCCACCCCGGTAGTGATTCTGTCAAGGCCTCAGTAAAAAACATAATCAACTTGTTCTTCGACACATTTGTCACCATAACAGCTACCCTCTGGAACTCTGAGATGAAGGTCTCGGTACTACCTGTCTGCTTGAGTTGAGCCAACTATCTAAAGTGTATCTCTGGGTCCTTCCTGTCAAACTACTCCATGAGCTTCTGTGTGAACTCACTATAGGAACTGATGGTGTTGTGACACAATGTCACTAGTCCATGGTACCACCACTCATGAGCCTCTCCGCCTAGGTGTAGTGTAGCCAACTTAATGGCATCTGTCTATGTCATGGGGTTGAGTTGAAAATAAGTATCCAGCTTCTAAACCCATATTCTCGCTGAACCCCCACGAACCCCATCAAAGTTTGGGACGGTTAACCTACCCAAGGTTTTCTGCAACTCGTAATTCTGATTAAATCCCCTGTTGAAATTCCTAGGTCGGTTCCTACTCTTCATGTTGCAGAAATCTGAAAAGGACATGACTGCATGAAACTCATCCCCCAAATCCCTGTATTCCTGTAAATAGGCTCCAAATGGTTTGCTAGGCTCTACTGGCATGATTGGTCCTGCTACTGCATCTACCAGGAAGTGAGGCATAGTGGGCCTGCTGGAAGGCCTGTTATATATGTGGGGTGTGTTTTGCATATTGGTGTATGCATGCTTCCCACTACTGCTTGTAGACCCTCTATCTACTGGTGAGAGAGGTATACTGCTATTACCTAGTTCAGGTTTCGAAAACAATATGTTTATTGCATGCAGCATTTCCTTTTGCCCTTTGGCTAGGTCCTGCAATGCGTTTACTAAGCTACGAAACTCCATCATGTCTTCGTCCTCTCCTGTTCCTTTCCCTCTGACAGAGTGTATACCTGTTGGGTCCATGTCTGAGTTGGTATCTTCTAGCTGGATATCCTCAAATTCCTCCATGTACCTACTCTTCCTTCTCCTATAGGTTACAAAAGTGTCTTCTTCTGTATTCATTTACTTCTCATATTCAAGCCCATAGCTGGCAAGGAACATGCTCTGATACCACTGTAATATCCCAAATATTGATATTCTACTAATAATGTGTATAATGCTGACTGATACACTCAATCTTGTGCAAAAATACAAAATAATCGTGCATGCAAAATTGCCATGCAAGAACCCTCTAAAATATAGTTGAATTAGGGCTAGGGTTTGCAGAAAGGAATTTATTATTTAACACTTACCACTAATAACCCGGCTGATAATGCTCCAAAGATAATACGCATGAATAAAGAGCTGGACTGATGAAGAACCGTTGCTCGCTTCCTTCGATGGTACCGCCCAGCGGCAGAACTCCCTCTTCATCTAAATGTGACGTTTTTGGTGAAGTTGTCTGATGACGATGAAATTTTGTCGGGATGAAGGTCTTCTCGTGCCAGAGAGAATGACCGGAGCATGCAGAGGTTCTGACCCCACTAGGAAGGCTAGTGAATTGGTTCACTTGTTTAGCTGCTCACGCCCCCAGCTACACGAAACTGATGAGAACTGCTCCGGATGAGCAAACTAGAAGTTGATGATCACATGATACCGTAGGATGATCCCGCTGATAAAGATGCTACCAATATTCAGAAGAAAAACTGAGATCTAGAGACCCAGCAAATGCTTTGGGGTTTTCCAGCTCAATGCCCAACTGCCCACGTGTCCCTGCAAACTATCTTCTAATGGATGCCATATAGCTACATATGAATGAATAAAGATGAAGAACTGATGGTGGACCTGAATGGCCTACCCTGGAAGAGACTAGGGCATATATCTCACTGCCGAACCCTCGTTAGCTGAAGACGCCATTTTCAACCCCAACTGTCGCAGTTGCACGCTGTGTTGCTGCTCAAAAGCTCAAAATCAATCAACAACAATAATAGATAGTCTCTTTAGTCCAATAACCCTCTTAAATAGAGTCTCATGTGCTTGTAGGGTTTGCATGTCACTTTTAGGGTTTATGCTTCACTTTTGCATGCATGCAATTCTAATTTGATGTTGACTTTTAAGCCTAAAGAAATAAGGCTTCTTTTATCCGACTGATGACTTTAACACTAAATGAATGTCCTGATCTTCTCTAAGTATAAAATGCCCTCAGTCAATTCCCTCTGCTGCAGTACCCGCTCAAACCTATGGGAATTAGGTAGGTTAGCGAGTGTTTTGGGTGCTAAATTAGAGGGGGACATTACATACCCAGCGGGGGTTGTTGTAATAAATGTGCTAGCATGGCAAAGTTTTTTGTAAATGTGCTAGACGTCAATCCGATCATTCCAAGGTGTTTTTTCCTTGTCAATTATGCAATGCTGAATAAGCAAAGTATAATTTTCGAGTTTTTTACCGGTCCTCCAAAGCTGGAATTTTCGTCTTGGTGGTTAAACCCTGGGAGGCTATTAAAGTTCACGTGTCAATGTATATAAGCATGTTAGGCATCGGTATTAAGTCGTATGGACATGTTTTAGGTCCCCCTGAATTTTTGTTCAATTCCAAGAAAATAAAATTTTCCACAATTTTAGGCCATTTTTAATGGTTTAAATGGAAAAATTCGAAATGTAATAAAAGTGTGATCCAGAATCCATTTTTGGCATGGATGGGCTCGTTTTCAAGCTCAAAGCACCTCCTTAACGCCGAGATCCTACATTTCCCATGCTTCAAGTGACTAAATTTGCCCGTATGGCATTATTTCTCTATCGATGCGACTAAGTGGCAAAAAAATGCTAAATTACGACAAATTGCACTAAAGTCAAAAGGTCAAATTCAATGACATGGAGAGGGTGGCAATTGTTTTATGTGGTAGGAAAATAAGACTTAGGATAAAAAGCGTCATATTTTAGCATTTGTTTGGTGGCTAGCGAATGGCATGGAGGAGTGCGCATCCCATCATGGGCCCTCACGAGGTGTTGATATGGCGTTTTTTTATTGGCATGGAGTTGTCTTCCTAAGTCACGGAAATCTCTTCCATAAATCAAGATGTGATTTGTGTCTTTGATTTGGAGTGTAGCGTATGTGTCTCACATTGAAAGCTCATGCATGGGTTGTGTGATTTCATAGGTATGATTCGACGAGGAGTTTGGTGAGGGCACATCTCCTTATGGAGATGTTGCGCCTCCTCACTCCAATCACTCCAACCAATCCCCCTTTTCACTCAAGTGAACTCATGTCTACACCAGTTGTTTGGTGCACCCCCCAACGGTTTGTAAACTCTATAAAAGTGAGGCCTTCTTCCTCATTCAGAGGGAAGCAAGGAACCTTTGCTCATGTTGTATTGTCTATTGTTATATGTTAATAAAATCGAAGGCTCTGGAGGCTCATGATCTTGTGGCAAGTTGTGCATGTGATATTTTCTGTATGAGGTAATAATGTTCATTTATTTTGCTTTGGCTAGATCAATAATCTGGCTTAGAGGGCTCTTTGTAGCACATAGGATAGGGATTTGAGGCTTTCAATTTGCCTATTTACTTCCTTGCTATTAGAGATTTACGATTTCATGCTTTATTCAACTATATTTCATGATCTTTTGGTTTTCTAACTGTGGGGTGTACCAGATCTAATGTGTTTTGTGTAAGCTTAATCAGTGTTTGGTTTCCTTTCCCGAGCTAAAGGTTGAGCTAAGTTGCATCGTCCTTTGCTTTGGATTGTTGGTTGAATGAAAGCATAGCATTCTTTGTTATCTACGGTCAAATCTCCAAGCTTTCTAAAAAAAATCAAGGCTTGAGTAGTTGTTTCCCTTCTTTCTACAAAAATTACAGTGTTTTCCTCTTGGTTACTTTTTATTGCAAGTTAAATCAGATCTAACAAGTTTATCTTTCAATTTTGCTTGCATTAGTTTATATCTTAAATCTTCAAGTTTCATTTTTGGCTTAGATCTAAAAATAAATTGCTTTAGTACTTAGAAGTTTCAAGCATTTCCATTATCCGCAAGTACTAAAGTAGTGTAAAATTTTAGCGTAAAAATTGTACTAATCCACTAATCTTCCATTTTTTAGTTTGTTGGTTTTTATGTTTACTTTGCAGGAAGGAGGACAATTAGAAGGCTCTTTGAAGGCTTGAACCATTCGAAAAGACTCTTCCAACCCCCCATCCTTTTTTCCCCTTTTCTTCATTCCCCTTCTCTCAGAAACTTGGAAACATTTTGCTCCTATTTTCAAAGGACAAAGCTTTCCCAAAAGAAAAGATTGTAACTAATTTGAATAAAGAGCAAGTGGGATTACAGCTCCCACACCCCTCTTCTCCCATTTGGGGGAAGCCCGTATATGTACTTGAAGTGGTGTGATTGTTTTATGTAGGTTAGCTTTAGTCATTCTAGATCAATCATTGTTTATTTCAAATTTATAATTTCTTTTAACGTAACCAAGTACTTACCCAGCCTCGTTTTCCCAAATACGGCATCCAGGTCGGAAAGAGACTCTTGGTTGTAGTTATTAGAAAAACTCATCTTTTTGCATGTTTACTTTGTGCTTAAAATTAAATTTCTCTGACTATCTTGCAACACAAGCACACAATCCGTCCTTGAACGGTTGTATAATTGTTATTTTTTTTTGCTAATCAAAACAAACATTTGCCTCTACTGTGTATGCTCTACCCCTCGCAACTTAGTCTGAGATTTGGGGATACCAAAAGTGGTATTGTGCATTTATTAGTTCCTCACATCTAATTAATCAACTCATACTAATAAAATCTACAACCCTTATAACATTACGAAAAATCCGGTGTAATGAACTTAAGGAACAGTGGGCAAATTCTTCAAGGAAAGCGAGAACAACTAGAAAGTGACTGTGGGGTCCCGTTAGGCTACATCCTTGTTGGTGTAGTGTTTAACACCCCCCCACAACTCCATCTAGCCCACATTTTCCTGTGCGAAGCCACTATTCTCAAAATCCGGACATATTCTCAGTACTTCACAGTATATCGAGAATCCCCTTTCTCATAACTTAATTCATCCTTAATAACTAAAACTGACCAAGACTCCACTTGCAATACATTTACAGCTTTCAGCAACATTATGTTATTTTGACTCCATTTGGCATTGGCACTATCTTCAATTTCATATTTTGCTTTCAAGTCATTTATGTTATAATTGCCATATTTATTTTTATGTTGTTGTTATATTAATTCTACTTGCAAGTAGCTTGTTTCAGTAGTGATTTATCAAAACTCCTATCAAAACAATTCATCCATAATTAATAAAGTAAGCTCTTTCATAAGGACTAAACCCCTTGGCTCTATTAGGAGTGGCCCAATTGAAGGAGTCAAGATCAGGTGACAACACCTAACTCGAGACTTGCCCCCAAGGACGCACTTAGCAACTTGAAGATTTCTGTTGTGCTAATCCCCCACCCAAGGTGCGTGAAAGGCGGCAACACCAAGGATCATTCTCTTTTAATAGAAACGTTTCCCTGACTTTCCATGATAGGAAATTCGAGGCACCATCCAATCTATCCTCAAACCTGAGGCTAGTTGAATCCTGATGCCATCTCATATCTGCACACAAACTCCCAACTCTCTTAGATACTACCTCTGAAACCCCTTTACTATTGGTTCTACCTTTGGTAATTGATCTATTGCCATAAACTCTTCAAATCCTCTCAATCAGATAGGCTCTAATACCATGTTAAATTTCCGAAACCCTAGGTGACTATTGTTCTTATGTTCTCAACTAAACACAAGTTGTTATTTAATTGTGGGAGTTAAATTCTTTCACATAGCAGTAATCACACATATCGCTGGAAAGTAAATAGAAGAAGCAAAACACAATATAGAGATAATTTAATCTTTCAAATCGATCTTTCACTAATAATTCAAAGCTTACAAGGAAACCTCAACAAACTGTCAAACTAACAGTTGTACGATAACCTCAAACAAAACAAATCTGCACACTTATTGAAGAAAATTGCTTGCCCAAAACCGAGAAAAAAACTCGTTGTTTCCTTCCTACTATATAGGTAATTTGTACGTGGACCTGTCAGTGAGGATCCATGCAATTGTACGATTCTGTCCTATATTGATCCATACAACTATATGGTTCTATCCTGTATGGACCTGCACACTGCCCTTTGCCTGATTCCTGAACTTGGCTCCTCTCTAACACTCTAACTCTGCTCCACAAATGAAATCAATCACCTCCCAACCAAACTGTCCTTGAGTAAATAATGAATATGTCTTAAACCTCTACCTTGAATTGCCTTTATATTTGAGCTGAAACCCTAATCTACCAAAACCCTAATCTCTTAGTGAAATGTACAGTTGAGATTAGTCATGTATTAAAAATACACTTCATTAGACTCAACAGCTAAATATAAGACTTTCACTTTCTTACTAATGTGAATTACAAAATAGAATCGACTTGAACAACTTTCAGCACGTTTGACACTAAACATGTGTGGAAGTTCCTATCTGAGCTACAATTGTCAACAATTAGTACAACACATAAATAGAAGTTGTTTGTGTTCTTTATTTAAGGCTCAATTTTTAAATTAGGAAAGCACTTGGATTGAGTGTTCCAGATTTGCTATGGGTGCAATTACCTAGAAGGGAGGCACATGCCTTCCTGCATTCAATTCTATCTTAGTGGGCACTCTATTCTTAGCAAGCAAAGTTATGCATGCAGACATGGTGCATTACTCTAGGCAAAATTAGGGTTAGGGTTTTCTCCTAGCCTAGGGAGCACCACATTGATGATTGCAATCAATTGTAACCCTGGCCTTTCTTGGTCTATAAAAGAAGGCAAGGCGCATCATACAAATAAGACAATAGGAGTGTGTGAGACATTCAATTTTGAGCTATTGCATTGTATTTCTTCTTTTTTAGTTAATAGAAACAGATGTTATTGAGAGTTCAAATTTGTACTTGTTGTGCATATTTTCAGATTGTCCATGTATGCAAATTCAGCGTTTAGACTTTGTTGTTTTGAGAGGTGTTAACAGTTTTCAGTTTCCTAGTTGTTAGGGTTTAGTTTATGTATACAGATCTGTGTAGTGTGTACCATATGCTGAAATTTAAACAAGAATCAGTAGTGATAACCTTTAGATCCATGTGGGCAGGGAAACCATGAATAGGATTCTCAAGAAAGAGCACTGTCATCTGCTTCAGAGATGAAATATTTGCAATAGGGGTTTAAGCATGATGAGTAGTGGAATTGTGAATTCAATGCTTGAAGTGGCACTTACCTGCTGAAATTTGAAGCTTATGGGGAAGGTTGCAGCGGGGCAAGGGGGATTAGCACTGAAGCAGAACATGGAGTTCTAAATTTTTGGAGGTTTACTTGCTTAATAGCTCTTTGTGGTGACTGATAGGGAGAATATGTGATCTAGTAGCTTTTACCGTCCTTATGAAATTTGTAGTATTGAAGAACCCATCATATTGTGCCCTTTTATCAAAGGGATAGAGCTTTTTTTTTCCGAAGAAAAAAACCTTCTTCTTGCTATTCATAGAGAATCAGAAAAAAAATTACATATCTTAACTGATCTTCTTCACCCTTTCGATCTGTCTGTAACATACTTCCAATCTTTTTTCTAAACTTCACTAAAAGTACGGAACTAAATCAGCAAAACTATGAGCTCCACTCCTTTACTACCAAGATGACATACAGAGGTCATCATGAACCTATCATGACAAAAAAAACATCCCCCTTCTGTCCAAAAACAAGGAGACATACATAATATTTCTGCAATTCTTGGATGACTATCAAAAGAGACTTGTGTCAATCTAAAAGTTCAATACCTTTTTTAGACAGTCTGTCTGCTTCAGAATTATAATCAAAGGGGTGTAGAGCTTGCCAAGAGGCATGTCACAACAATCAAACAATGTAACATAACAATGAACTATATCCATGAAAGGGCAAATGGAAAAAAGTGACAAAACACCTACATGTGATAGGTGTGGATGAAATTGTTTCCTTTACCCATCCAAGATGATATGGCATATGGATATGTCGTGGTAGGGAGCTATAATGTGTCAGGAAACTGCTAAGAAACCAGGTGCTTTTGGATGCCACTGTCCATGATGAGCAGTCTGACTGCCCAATTTGGAAATTGAGAGTAAAGAGAACTTCTTGCTCAAGATCAAATATATTGTTAAGCTAGGACTGGTAAAAGGTTGGAGGAACTGGGATCATGAAACTCATGTTCCTTTGGTTTGTTCCTCAAGCTAAGTCACCTAGTTCGAGTTAGTGTTTGAATTTGAGGACTTTGAAATTCGACAAGGAAAATTTTCACAATAAAATTCGGCAAAAAATTTAAATTCGAGTTTTTTTTTACTAGGGGAATCGGCAACTGGGGCTGGGCTGGTACTCACGTAACACAAGGTCCAAGGATCCATTCCTGCTACCACTATACCCCTAGGTGCCCCACACCAAACCGCAAGACATGGGACACAAGTAAACCCAGGTGGGATTTGATCTCGTGACCTCCTTTAGAACAAGTGACTTCATAACAAGCAACGCCAATGAGCCACACCCTTTCGGGGACATTAAATTTGAGTTACTATAAACTTTGGAAATTAATAAATATTTCATTTTATATATAGATATTAAATTTAATAAATATGTATTGAGTTATTTAAATATTATATAATTAATTTTCGTTTATATAAATATGCGAATCTAATTATTAAGAAAATGTGGTTTGTTTTAGATATTGATCAAAGTTTCAAATTAAAAAAATATATATATTTGATAACAAAACAACTAAAAGAGGCAATCCGACGACTTGCCAACAAAATGTAAATCTAAATCAATCGACCGCCGACAAGTTGTGAATTAATCGAACACCAAGGGATCGCGAAAGTCCCTCTATCCATCAATCAATCAACTTGGCAGTGGCACATGTTACCCTCGCAAATCTGGGTGCGTACAGAGATCCACAACTTGCCAGGAAACCTCGGTACGAAACCCTCAACCCTGTTAAAATTCAACATGTATGTGAAATTTAATAGCAGTAACAATTCTCATTGCAACTTCTAATCATACTTGTACAGTATATCAGCAGTAGTTAGATATCTAAGTTATGTAGCAGCAGTAAAGATAAACAACCATCCACACATTATGCACAGGAACACAAGAAGTTTTACTGGGGAAACCTTTCAAGGAATAAAACCCCAAAACAAATAATAATCCACAATTTTAAATAAGATGGCTGAGTTTATACGTGAACAGAGAGAAGAGAAATATTTACATCAACTCTGAGTTTGCTTTACTGTTCAAAAGGAATTCTGAGATGAATGTTCAGCATGTGTTTGTTGTCAACTTGTTTGTCATGGCCAAACCCCAACCATGCTGCCACTGGCCTGGAAGAGCCTTCACTCTTCCTCAGCCTGCTTGAATTAGTCTTCAACTAATGAAGTCTGTTGATACAGACTTCCACAAGTAATACTGTGAGTTGTGGGTACCTTAGCAAATCTGTTGATCCAAGGTGTATGCCCTAGACAGAGATTGGGTGAACTGTGGGTGGCCCTAGTACTGGCACTGGCACTGGTCCATTTCTCCTCTCTTCCTCGCTTCAGGTTGGCTCTTCTCCAACTCAAAGGGGCCTTCCCTAAGGTTAATATCACTTAGGCAGGAACAACGGCAAAAAAGGTGAATTGAAGAGGTTGCCTTAGAGAAATGGTTGTAGTATAGGTATAAATTGAATGAGTGATGGGAAAGGGGGAAAGATCAATCCTCACAAATGGACCAGTGTCAGTACATCAAAGGGAGAAATGGAGTCAAAAGGAGAACTCACGAGGGCCTTGTGTCATATGTGACTTAAGGGGGAGAGATCGCATGATTGAGCAAACCCTGATTAGTCAATGGTGTGGCTACTAGATTTACTTCCTCCTAATTGCAGGAGATGTGTTGTGCATGCAAAGGATCAATACTACACAATCAAACTAGATTAAATGTAAACATCAATGCTCGTACAAACATGCTCAAAAAGGGAAAAGGCTAGCAGCTGCTAAGAGTTTTCACGTTCCAACACGATGATAGCATCTGTTTATGGTCTCCGACGCAAACATAGAAAGGAAAAATTAACATCTAACAACAATCACCCATTCATTAAACCTCCACAAGTTCACGCCACACACTAGATGAGTGCTCAATTACACATCCATAAAAAACCCAAACTGATAATTTTCTATTAAGAGCTAAGGAAAGAAATATCCCCACTTTTCTACACCTTTATATAAAGAAGGCTTGCTTCTTTTATAGACCCAAAAAAGGCTCTCAAACCCTTTAAAGGTAAAAATAATAATAAAATAATTGGAGAAAAAGTGTGATCTTAGATCCACTTTTTTCTCCAATGGAATACGCTCAAAATATTTATTTTAAAGGACTCCTACTTTAATTAGATGATAATTAAAGGATCTTTAATTAAAAAAATAAAGTACCCTAAGTTGACCATATCACCAAGGTGACTGCTAACATGAGTAGACTCATCAACAGTTATAAGTTTTATACAAACAACTACCAATGGACAAGATATGGGAGTCACACATGGCTATCTTAGGTGCTCCAAACTCCACGTAACAGCTTTGTCTCGAGTCGATTGAATGAAACCTTAAAATCGTGTGTTGGTGACTGTGTGATTGGCAGCCAATGTGAAAAAACATACGCGATCACCTGGTGGATAGGCCAATCGTTACAAACAACCCATGAGCCTTTGATATTTTAGTCAATCACATCTAAAGAATCACTAATTTCTCATACGGCTTTTATGGAGGATTCCATGAACATCACGACTTCCATACGACTGTCAAAAAAGTGTGGGCCTATTTCAAAAAATCCATGTTTTGGCAGCCAAAGGAAAGGCGAGCCGAGCTCCACGTAGCAATGAAAGACCCCCGATTTGGCTCTCAACTAATCAAAAGATTGTCTTTCCATCAATCGCAAATCCCCTAAACCTAGGAGCTCCAGCTCGTAGCAGTTGTCAATGATGGACCTTATCAGGACCCTTTAAAAACTTGAGTCGATTAGCAGGTGGACGCATTTATAACTCAAACAACAGCAACATGGTGGTGATCGATGGAAAAACGGAACTCTTGCCCATCTGTCAAACAAATTCGCATCATCCATAGATGAAACCAAGCGATCGATGGCCAAGGAAAAGAGTGGATTGCTCAACGACTCAACCGCCAAGGAAAATCATGATTTGTTTCGGCAATTGTCTTGTGGTCGGCTGTCAAAATAAACCGAGGACTTCAAACTCCACGAAAACACGAAAATACCCCCCCTGCGATTGCTAAACGGTGAACAAACTCACACCGTAGGAAATTTCTCCTTGCTGCCATCTGAGACTTATGTGCCAAATTTGAAGGACTTTAATCATGAATTTGATTTGGAACACCAAATAAAAAGGCATCATGACAGTCTCTAGTAGAATCTAGAATGAATTTCAACGCAAAGCTTCGATAATTTGGAAGTTGGCGTTTTTTTTTTATGGCTGGAATGACCGCCACATTGAAATGTGTCTACCATAGAGATTTTTCGCCAGTGATTTCCATTGATGATCTGCTATATTTCACAACTGGTGCACTTCCTATAGCTTTCCTCCTCAAAATTTCGTTGGATTTGAACTGTAATGCCTGGGATATACATAGTACATTTTCATTGCAAACTTTCGGTCGAGAATAAACATAATTTCAAAATTTTCAACACATATTTGCCTGGGTAGTGTCATGTCAAAAACACTTAGCATTCATGCTGAGGATGTTGTGCATTCACACAATGTTTGCAAATTCCAAATATAACTTGTGAGTTTTATGTGAAGGGAGATTGGAGAAGACATTCCTCACTCCTCTATGAGCTTTGTCAAAAAATATAATGTTCACTGAAGAGTAATCTTTCCTTGATAGTACCTGCAGCTTCCTCAACTATAGCTTAGGCCATCATAAAAATTTGGAGAATTCCCTGCAAGAATTAGTGATAACATCTGGATCCATATGGGGACGTGTGCTCTCCTTGAGAGTACATGAGAACCTCAGTATCTAGGTATTGCATACCAAACTAACTATGCAGTGGGGATGGACCACATGCTTTATTACATTCTAGAAAAGAAAAGGCATAAGCAAAATAGTAGTGAAGATGTAAATGCTCATGCAAGAGCTTATTCAGCCTACCTACCTATTCTATCTGATGAGAAAGAATGCTAAGTATAATGGTACAACCAGTGGAGCCATTCTTGCATCTTATCTATGCCAATTTGCTTTTTCCTGTGCTTGGTTAAAGACAAAAACATGGACAGAATTATCATAAAACAGAGATGTCTTAACATCTGTTCATGAATAAATTTGAACTGCAACATCAAATTGTCAGGAGGCTAGAAACCATTGAAGTTATGGCACAAAGAAATAGAATGTGCACAAGAAGCCTTTATCCACTAGTTGATAGGGCTCATATACAAACCTCCATTGTTAAACTGCTCAAGCTGATCTGCAAAACAAATAGTATTACTTCAATGTGATGAACTTGAGGCAAGTCCAAATCTTCAACATAAAGTTGTTCATAAGCTTGAGGCAGCTCCACATCTTCTATTACAGCCGTGTCAGGAGGCTGTTCAGAAATATCTTCAAACAAGGGCCCATGTAATGGTTCCTCAATCAGATCTTCAATAATTTGTTCTTTAAACTACTTGCTTTGATCTTCAAAGTGTTCTTCATGGATCTCCTCTTCAGAATCAGGTTGTGTCCTGGGGCGAAGGGCATCATATTGTTTGGCCAGTTGTTCAATCTCATCAACTCTTCCTTCATGCCAACGAAGGAGAAACTGTTGAATTATTGTAACTTTGAAGTGTGTTCACTTATTATCCCCGATGTTCCTATTGGGAGAATCATTTGTATTTCATTATACCCTGATGTTCCTATCGGGATAATTACTAAGAGTCATGAGGAAATTCCCTCCGTTGTAAGTCGGGTCATTAGCACCCTAATTAATATTATATTAAGTTGTTTGTGTCCTCCTAGAGTAGTCGGCCCAGTCAGTTTTAGTGGGGCTGACTTGTTGGAGTGAATTGTCAAGTGAACAAAAGAATATAA
The DNA here is from genome assembly GCA_001517045.1 of Pseudotsuga menziesii. Lineage (NCBI taxonomy): Eukaryota > Viridiplantae > Streptophyta > Pinopsida > Pinales > Pinaceae > Pseudotsuga > Pseudotsuga menziesii. Next base: position 555,617 of record LPNX011194613.1, on the reverse strand, counting down.
ATAGAAGAGAGGCTCTCCTCATTTCTACACACTCACACTCACTTGTGTAGCGCATAAGAGAGAGATAGTTGTAGCTGCAAGGAGGAGAAGGTTCAGTCTGGGGTTTTATCTTTTATCTTTTGATCATCTATATTGAGGAAGCTTTTGTTGGGTTTTTCCCATTAGGGTATTCCCAGGGTAAATTTGTGTTGATCTTGTGATATTGTTTCTTTCAATGATCCTGTCTATATGCTTTTGTTATGAAATTGAAATTGAATGCTGATAATCTAGCTTAGCATATGGAATATTAACATGGTATCAAAGCTAACCTGAATAGGGCAGCTTTCACAAGGTGAAAAAGCCCTCTCTCTCTCCCCGACAAGAAATTAGGGTTTCGAAGAAAAAAAATTGAATTTTGAAGAACTGATTGCATGGAAAGTTGCACCCTCCTAGAGCGCATCTTTTGAGCCTAGGATCGAAGTTTTTGGAGGAGTTGATCTCCCAAAAAGTCAAACCCTAGTTTGACACGGCACCAAAAAACTGCAGAAATCCAGTGAACTAGAAAACTACTAGAAGCTGCAGTATTGAATCTCGCAAGTCAATTTTGAAGGGTGAAGACTTGAGATCTCCAGAAACAAAGCTCACCAGTCAACTCACCTCAGTCAAGCGCATCTCCTGGTAAGTTCAGTTTCTCATTCCTCAGAATTTCATTTTTCAGTGATCTCCTGTCAAGATGGCCCCAAGCACCAAGCTTGAGGACAAGCTAGAAGGCATAGAGAATTTCCGAGCATGGAAGTACAGGATTGGTCTCATTCTCAAGAAGAATGATCTTGAAAAATATATCAAGGATGAAATTCCTGAACCCGAAGAGGCTGAAGCTAAGAAGAAGCACAAGAAGGATCTGATTAGGGCACAAAGAATTATTGTTGATTCTATCAAGGATCACTTGATCCCTCAAGTGTCATCCAAGAAGAATCCGAAAGAAATGTATGATGCCCTATCCAAAATGTATGAAGGAAGAAACATCAACAGAAAGATGAATCTAAGAGCTCAACTGAAGAGCACCAAGATGAGTCATGGAGAATCCATCCAGGACTATTTCACAAGGGTCTCCCAGTTCAAGGAACAACTAGAAGCTATTGGAGACAACCTTGATGAAGATGAGTTAGTTTTGACTGCTCTCAATGGTCTCACTAGACCCTAGGAGTCATTCATCCAAATGATGTGTGCTAGGAAGGAAAGCATGAAGTTTGATGTTGTATGGGAAGACTATATTCAAGAGGAGACTAGAGTGGCAAATAGAGAAGCTTTACTAAAGGAAGATGATCAAGCCCTAGCCACTCACACCAAGAGAAGGACTCAATCTAACTTCAAGAGGGGAAACCACAAGGAGTCTCAACCTCCCAGAAGGTTCCAGAAAACAAGAGAAAGTCTCTCCAATAAGGACTACTCCAGCTTTCAATGTTTTCATTATGACAAGATAGGACACATTGCCAGAAATTGTCCTTTGAAGAGACAAGATTACAAGAAGAGGATTAACAACAACAAAAGACATCATGCACATCTAGCTGAAGATGAGGATGATGAAGAAGAAGAGGAAGGATCCCGAAGAAAGCAAGCAAGAGAAGAAGATGCAAAAGAGTATGTACTATTCTTTGCACTCTCTGGGTCTGTAACACCTGGAGAAGACACTTGGCTTATTGATAGTGGTGCTTCAAAGCACATGACGGGACAAAAGAAAACTCTATCAAAACTTGAAGAAAAGAACTCTCCTCAGAAAGTATCTCTAGGAGATGACTATCAATACCCAATCAAAGGAATTGGTGAAGCAAGCTACAAGCTTGATTCAGGAAAACCCCTGAAGATGAAGGAAGTCTTATATGTACCAGGTCTAAAGAAGAATTTACTTTCTATCTCAGCTTTAGATAAAAAATGATTCAGAGTTGCATTCATCGATGGCCAAGTACTCATGTGGCCCAAAGGAAAGTCAATTGAAGATGCAGTTGTCATCGGTGAAGAAGGAGGCATGTATCAACTCAAGGGACATTCAGAAACAGCCCTTGTTCATGAGTCCACTAGCCCTAGTGAACTGTGGCATAGAAGGCTTGCCACATCAATTACAAACCACCTCATGTGAACAAAGTAGTGACGGGATTACCAGACTTGAAGATCAACCATGAAGGCATTTGCAAAGGATGTGCGAAAGGGAAGAATATCAAGAATCCATTTTCGAAGACTAAAACAAAAACTAAAGGTACGTTGGAATTGATTCATTCAAATGTGTGTGGTCCAATGTCCTCCACATCTTTGAGTGGTTTTGAATATTATGTTACATTTATTGATGACTATTCAAGAAAGACTTTGATATACTTCTTGAAAGCAAAGAGCGAGGTGTTTGAGAAATTCAAGGAATTCAAAGCCTTGATAGAGAATATTTCAGACAAAAGAATCAAGACACTCCGATCAGACAATAGCGGAGAATATACTTCAAAAGAGTTTGAAACTTTTTGTAAAGATGCTGGAATCAAGAGGGAACTAACTACTCCCTACAACCCTCAACAAAATGGTGTTGCGGAAAGAAAGAACAGAACCATCATGGAGGCAATGAAGACAATGATATCTGATCAAGATCTTCCAATGCATCTATGGGCAAAAGCAGCAAGAACTGTTGTCTATGTACAGAATAGAATATCTCACAGTGCTCTTGGATTCAAGACTCCAGAAGAGATGTTCACAAGAAAGAAGCCTAAGGTAAGTCACCTCAAGATATTTGGTTGTCCAGTATATGTTCATATACTGAAAGAGAAAAGAACCAAGTTGGACCCCTCCAGAAAGAAGGGGATATTTTTTGGATACTATGAAGTATCCAAGGCATTCAGAATTTCGATTTTTGGATCCATCACATGGAAATCAGTAGAGATGTAACATTCGATGAAGAAGCAGGTCTCAAAAGATCCAGAAAATGTCAACATGAAGAAGTGTATGAGGAAGAGGCACCTCCTAGAAATGTAAAGGCTACGTTCCTCCCTGACGATGAAGCACCTGAAGATCATGATATGACAGAACCACAAGAACCCCCTATGATGGAAATATCACGAAAGAGAAAGCCTGCTTGGGCAAAAGAAATTATACAAGAAGCAGAAAGATATGGAGCTCCTAAAGGCTCCACAAGGATAAGCAAGAAGCCCAAACCATTTTCCAGCTATGTAGCTTTGATGTGTGATCTTGTAGATCAACAACCTACAAACTATGAAGAAGTTGTACAGAAGAAAGAATGGGTAGAAGCAATGACAGAAGAGTACCAGTCAATAATGAAGAACGATATCTGGGATATAGTTCCCAAACCAGAAGGCAAGAGTGTAGTATCCTCCAAATGGATCTACAAAATAAAACATGCAGCTAACGGAAGTATAGAGAAGTACAAGGCAAGATTTGTGGCTAGAGGTTTCTCTCTGAAAGAAGGAATTGATTATGAAGAAACGTTTGCACCGGTAGCACGGTATACTTCGATTAGAGCTATCATGGCACTTGCATCCATGATGAAGTGGGACTTACACCAATGGATGTGAAGACAGCCTTCCTGAATGGTGTGATTGAAGAAGTATACATAGAACAGCCACAAGGATTTGAAGTTGAAGACATACGAACCCACGTATGCAAGTTGAAGAAGGCCTCATATGGCCTGAAGCAAGCTCCTAGAGCTTGGTATGGCAGGATAGATAGTTTCCTGACGAGCATGGACTTTACCAAGAGTAAAGTCAATCCTAACCTTTATTACAAGGTTATAGAAGGTGAACCTGTCATATTATTACTGTATGTGGATGACCTATTTCTGACAGGGAATGAGAAACAGATTGTAGAATGCAAGAAGAAGCTCGCTGAAGAATTTGAGATGAAAGACCTTGGGTTAATGCATTATTTCCTAGGTCTGGAAGTGTGGCAAAGTTCAGAAGGAATCTTTCTCAATCAGGGAAAGTATGTTGTAGAAATTTTGAAAAGATTTGATATGTTGGAATGTAAAGCCATGGCCACACCCATGGATACCAACCTGAAGTTGTTGGCTGATGAATCGTCAGAGTTAGTGGATGTGACTCAATACAGACAGATTATTGGGTCGTTGATGTATCTAACAAATACCAGACCAGACATTTGTTTTGCTGTGAACACCCTGAGTCAGTATCTAGTTCAACCTAGACATGTTCACCTGATAGTTGCAAAACATGTGATGAGATATTTGAAAGGGACCATAGACTTTGGTCTATACTATGATGGAAACCATGATTACAGATTGTATGGCTATACAGATGCAGACTGGGCTGGAAGTGTCTTAGACAGAAGAAGCACATCAGGTGTATGTTATAGTCTGGGGTCTGCGATGATTTCATGGTTTAGCAGGAAACAGTCCAGTGTTGCTCTTAGCACGGCTGAAGCAGAATATATAGCAGCTTACTCTGCTAGTTGTGAAGCCATATGGCTTCGGAAGCTAATGTCAAGTTTATTTAACCTGGAGTTGGATACCAGAATGATTCTATGTGATAACCAGAGTTGTATAAAGATGACGGAGAACCCAGTGTTCCACGATAGGTCGAAGCACATAGAAATCCGGTATTTCTACATTCGAGATATGATGCAGAAGGGAGCCATAAAGCTCTAGCATGTGAGTACCAATGAACAAGTTGTTGATGTATTAACGAAGCCTCTGTCTCGAGTAAAGTTCGAATACTTTCGAGACAAGCTTGGTGTTGTTCGGAAAGACCTTCCTCAAAAGGGGGAGCAGTGATGTTGCGGTGGGAGTGTATCATCCCTGGACATCTGTCCTAAAGTGATCCGTAGACTTATGTCTCCGAGAAAGAAGAAGGATTATATCATCCCTGAACATTCGTTCTAAAGTGATCCGGTGACTTCGATCCCCGTGAATGTGGTGGGATTACATCATCCCTGAACTTTTGTTCAGAATGTATCCGAACGCAACGGTCCCCGTGAATGTGGTGGGATTGCATCATCCCTTAACTTTTGTTTAGAATGTATCCAGAGGCTTCAGTCCCCGTGAATGTGGTGGGATTGCATCATCCCTGAATTTTTGTTCAGAATGTATCCGGAGGCTTCGGTCCTCGTGAATGTGGTGGGATTGCATCATCCCTAAACTTTTGTTCAGAATGTATCTGGAGGCTTCAGTCCCCGTGAATGTGGTAGGATTGCATCATCTTTGGACTTAGTCCTAAAGTGATAGGGAGTGATTATCCCGTAATTGTATCCGGTGACTTCGGTTGTCGAGAATGTGGTAGGATTGTATCATCCCTGGACTTAAGTCTAAAAGTGATCCGAAGACTTTCGTCTTCGTATTGTGGATTGCAGGTTGTTGATGATGATGATGATGATGTTACTGATCGAAAGATCAGAGTATGATGATGATGATGATGATGTTGCTCAAAGTATTGATGATGACGATGATGATAGTGTTGATCGAAAGATCAGAGTGTGATGATGATGTTGCTCAGAGAATTGCTGATGATGATGATGATGATCGAAAGGTCTAAGTACTATTGATGATGATGCTGCTAAAGACTAAAATGTTGACGATGATGTTGTCGATCAAAGTGTTGTTGCTGCTGAAATTGAAGATGAAGACTATATGTCAAAGATGTTGAAAAAGCTTCCTATGATTTATAGATGTATCACCCTGATGATGTTGAAGATGATCTCTCTCCTTCTCTTGCTGCTGTTGTTGATGTTGTTGTAGAATACCCTTCTCGTTAAGGGGGAGTGTTGAATTATTGTAACTTTGAAGTGTATTCACTTATTATCCCCGATGTTCCTATCGGGAGAATCATTTGTATTTCATTATACCTCGATGTTCCTATCGGGAGAATTACTAAGAGTCATGAGGAAATTCCCTCCGTTGTAAGTCGGGTCATTAGCACCCTAATTAATATTATATTAAGTTGCTTGTGTCCTCCTAGAGAAGTCGGCCCAGTCAGTTTTAGTGGGGTCGACTTGTTGGAGTGAATTGTCAAGTGAACAGAAGAATATAAATAGAAGTGAGGCTCTCCTCATTTCTACACACTCACACTCACTTGTGTAGCACATAAGAGAGAGAGATAGTTGTAGTTGCAAGGAGGAGAAGGTTCAGTCTAGGGTTTTATCTTTTATCTTTTGATCATCTATATTGAGGAAGCTTTTGCTGGGTTTTTCCCATTAGGGTTTTCCCAGGGTAAATCTGTGTTTATCTTGTGATACTGTTTCTTTCAGTGATCTTGTCTATATGCTTTTGTTACGAAATTGAAATTGAATGCTGATAATATAGCTTAGCATATGGAATATTAACAGAAACTTCTCAAAAAACTTTGCGAGTGAGTCTATGACTTCGTCCCAAAGGCCATTGAACCAATTTTGTGCATCTCCCTCCAAGGTTAAAGCAAATATAATCATGAGATCGTTCTCATGGTAAACCTTGAAATCTACCATCAACTTGCAGAAAGAAACAATATGATGGATTGTCGAGTCCTCGTCATTTCCAAAGAACTCTGGAACAATTCTAAGTACTCTTTTATAGCAACCATTAGGAAATCCATGGATACCTGAGAAATCTAGTGGGGTGAAGGCTTCGTGCAAGAGAGCACAAAGTTCCTCCATTCTATCATCCATATTTTCAAATAATGAAGTATTGAATATGCAATATGCATATAGTCATACCTCAAACCGAACTGTGGAGTCGCCAAGGTGAGCTTGAAAAGCCTTATGATTTATGAGTGTGCTCACCTCTACACCCAATAAAGTCTTCAGATCTACAAAAGGACAAGGGCTTCGTCCCTCTGTGGAGTCGCCATGTGAAAATCAGGATCTGCAATATGATCTCCCACAAATGTCAATGACGCATAGTCTTCAAATCTACAGGAACTGGACTTTGTCCCCGGCAACGACGCCAAAAATGTTGCCGCTACTAACCGACGTGCGTGTGTCAAAGCCAAAAAGTAGGCACACCAGCCCGATGGCAACTGCGAAAAGAGCAGCCACTAACACCACACTCCTCTCTTCCTCGCTTCAGGTTGGCTCTTCTCCAACTCAAAGGGGGTCTTCCCTAAGGTTAAGATCACTAAGGCAAGAACAACGACGAACAAGGTGAATTGAAGAGGCTACTTTAAAGAAATGGTTGTAGTATAGGTATAAATTGAATGAGTGATGGGAATGAGGGAAAGATCAATCCTCACAAATGGACCAGTGCCAGTACATCAAAGGGAGAAATGGAGTCAAAAGCATGAGATGCGGTGTGCATGCAAAGGATCAATACTACACAATCAAACTAGATTAAATGTAAACATCAATGCTCGTACAAACATGCTCACAAAGGGAAAAGGATAGCAGCTGTTAAGAGTTTTCACCTTCCAACACGGTGATAGCATCGGTTTATGGTCTCCGACGCAAACATAGAAAGGAAAAATTAACATCTAACAACAATCACCCATTCATTAAACCTTCACAAGTTCACGCCACACACTAGATGAGTGCTCAATTACACATCCATAAAAAAGCCAAACTGATATTTTTCTATTAAGAGCTGAGGAAAGAAATATCCCCACTTTTTTCCACCTTTACAATGAAGAAGGCTTGCTTCTTTTATAGGCCCAAAAAAGGCTGTCCTACCCTTTAAAGGTAAAAATAATAATAAAATAATTGGAGAAAAAGTGTGATCTTAGATCCACTTTTTTCTCCAATCGAATACCCTCAAATGTTTTATTTTAAAGGACTCCTACTTTAACTAGATGATAATTAAAGTCTCTTTCATTAAAAAAATAAAGTATACAAAGCTGACCATATCACCAAAGGTGCCTGCTAACATGAGTAGACTCATCGACAGTTATAAGTTTTATACAAACAACTGCCAATGGACAGGATATGGGGGTCACACATGGCTATCTTAGGTGCTCCAAACTCCACGTAACAGCTTTGTCTCAAGCCGTCTGAATGAAACCTTAAGATCGTGTGCTGGTGACTGTGTGATTGGCAGCCAATGAGAAAAAACGACACGCGGTCATCTGGTGGATAGGCCAGCCCTTACAAACAACCCATGAGCCTTTGATATTTTAGTCAATCGCATCTGAAGAATCACTAATTTCTTATACGGCTTTTATGGAGGATTCCATGAACATCGCGACTTCCATATGACTGTCCAAAAAGTGTGGGCCTATTTCAAAAAATCCATGTTTTGGAAGCCAAAGGAAAGGCGAGCCGAGCTCCACGTAGCAGTGAAATACCCCCGACTTGGCTCTCGACTAATCAAAAGATTGTCATTCCATGAAAGCGCAAATCCCCTGAAGCTAGCAGCTCCAGCTCGTAGCAGTTGTCAACGATGGACCTTATCGGGACCTTTTAAAAACTTGAGTAAATTAGAAGGTGGACACATTTATAACTCAAACAGCAGCAACATGGAGGTGATCGATGGAAAAACGGAACTCTTGCCCAGCTGTCAAACAAATTCGCATCATCCACAGATGAAACCAAGCGATCGGCGGCCAAGGAAAAGAGTGGATTGCTCCACGACTCAGCCGCCAAGGAAAATCGTGATTTGTTTCTGCAATTGTCTTGTGGTCAGCTGTCAAAAGAAACCGAGGACTTCAAACTCCACGAAAACACTAAAATACTCCCCCTAAGATTGCTAAACGGTGAACAAACTCACACCGTGGGAAATGTCTCCTTGCTGCCATCTGAGACTATGTGCCGAATTTGAATGACTTTAATCATGAATTTGATTTGGAACACCAAATAAAGAGGCATCATGACGGTCTCTAGTAGAATCTGGAATGAATTTCAACTCAGAGCTTCGATAATTTGGAAGTTGGCAGGTTTTTTTTTACGGCTGGAATGACCACCACATTGAAATGTGTCTACCACAGAGATTTTCTGCCAGCGATTTCCATTGATGATCTGCTATATTTCACAATTGATGCACTTCCTGTTGCTTTCCTCCTCAAAATTTCGTTGGATCTGAACTGCAATGCCTGGGAAATACATAGTACATTTTCCAGGCAAACTTTCTGTCGAGAATAAACATAATTTCAAACTTTTCAACACAAATTCGCCTGGGCAGTGTCATGTCAAAAACACTTAGCATTCATGCTGAGGATGCTGTGCATTCACACAGTGTTTACAAATTCCAAATATAACTTGTGAGTTTTCTGTGAAGGGAGATTGGAGAAGACACTCCTCTATGAGCTTTGTCAGAAAATATAATGTTCACTGAACAGTAATCTTCCCTTGATAGTACCTGCAGCTTCCTCAACTACAGCTTAGGCCATCATAAAAATTTGGAAATTTCCCTGCAAGAACTAGTGATAACAGGACTCACACTCCAAAAAAACAGTCCAGAAAACTCGAGTAATGAAGCCACGGGCAGCGGCAGAATTTCAGCTAGTGCCTGCATAAAATTTGGTGAATTTTTTGAACAAATTTGGGTTCCTACAAAAATCAACGAATTTTGATTTTGAAGGGAAAAAATCGCCGAATCCGGTGACTTAGTCCTCAGGGATAGGTTCTTCAATTACCTATTGTACTTCATCAAGGAGAGCCTTGGCCTTTTCGGCTTACAGGTACAAGCTACTGGTCTCATTGTCTCCTTGTACTGTAAAGGGCAGAACCAGTTGTATATGATGTCTTTGAAAGCATCCCAAGTGTTGATTGGAGGTTGGTTGGAGATTGTGAGGTGTTGGTTGCGTGTCTACCACCATGTTAGGGTTTTCTCATCCATGTGGGCCTCAACTACAAGGATCCTCTAAGCATCTACCAGAGTAAGCTGAGATTTGAAATAAGATTCAATGCTGCATATCCAAAAATCCAGCTTTTTGTTGTTGAGAGCCCTATCAAATTAGGAACCTGCAGTTAAGAGTCCAACTTGAAGATCTACTGAATAGTGGATTGAGATTGAGGCAGTGGTTGGCCAAATTTCTGAGTAACGAGTAGTTGGAACATACACATCATATCATGCATCATTTTATCCTATAACTCCTGTTGTTTTTAAGCCTGTTGTTGAGTAACAAGGGTTTCCAGCAATAGGTATTATTGCTCATGCATTTGTTCTACCAAAACTTAGGCAAGACTGGAGACTTGGAAGTCCCTAATTCACTGGAATTTTTATGGGGAGACATGAAACTTCAGAGATGCTTGAACAGATAGGGTTTTACAACTAGAGATAGAGATTTGTAAGCTAGAAGCAAAATTGAAGGAAATTCAAAAATCAAGGACCGGAAATGGGTAAGCAATTGCAGTCTACTACTCCATCGAATGGTAAAAAAAAGCATTACTCTACAGTTGCAGTCCCACCACCTAGAGAGTTTAAAGAAAGATTCCGAGTAGGAAGAAAATCCTTAAGGAGACCAGAAAGGGAGAGCTCTTAAGAGGCCCTAATCTTAAGATTCTAATACCAATTGATATGAGCACAAAACAGGAATGTGAATGCTTATATACAAGAGCAAACAAGTATGCAATATGAGAAGAGAGGAGATTGCCAGAATGTACACATGTGATATACTCTTCATTGTATTAACTAATATTATCTATATATAGAGTACAAATAGTTAAGAGGGTGGTCAAAGTTGACCAAGTCTCCAATAAAATATAATAAATGAGGTGATTGATCAATGTGGACTAAGTTGCCTAAAAAACAAAAGATTAAATACAAAGTACAAAAGTGTAAATTACAATTATAATACGTAGTCTAAGTCCACCAGGGACATAGGGACTATGTTTCATCGATAATTTTAAAGGTGAGGGTTAATGCTACAGGTTAAACCACTATAATTTCCTAAGGGTGTCATAAATATGTAATGTAAGATGATGTATGTGAGGAAGTGTGGTGCAATTATGTTGTATTATTACCGCAGCATCACTAATTAACAAAATGTTCCATAATCTCTCCAGTGTGCTTATTTGTATGTTTGTGTGTGTAATGTCCTCTTCCAATTAGGCCTTGAGGCCCAAAACCGCTAACCTATGTGATTCCTGTGGGTTCGAGTGGTCACTGACAGCTAGGGAATCAGCTAAGGACTGATGCCATCCATAGAAGATCTAGGGCATCATCATTAGGTCAAGAAGGGCCACCGGGGCCAAAGGCCACTTCATGCATGCCATCCAAGCATTATTTAATAATGCATGCACTCTTTAGGTCTCCATCCGCATGCATGCAAGTCAACGGCAAATTAGAAGATAAAGTGACCTAATTAGGTCAAAGATAAGGGTTTTCGCAGTTGAACGTTATAAATAGAGGATAAAGCGAAAGGAGACTTCACTTTTGATTATGATTATTTTGGGAGCTCTTGGATAGCAGCACAGCGTGCCGCACAGCAGTTGGGGTTGGAGACGGAGTCTTCAGCTAACGGGATTTCAGCAGTGAAACATCTGTCCTAGTCTTATTCAGGGTAAGCCATACAGGTTCACCACTTGTTCTTCATTCATTCATTCATAAGTTATCCAGTGTATGGTATAGATCGTTGCAGGGACACATGTGCAGCCGTAAGGGGGGGTTTTCAGCCAGAAAGCCCTAATCAGTTGCTGGGCCTTCAGATCTCAGCTTTACTCCGAAACTCAGGCACCATTCTCATCATCAGCATCATACTCCGGTACCCGGTGATTATTAGATCCGTCCGTGCTCATCCGGAGCAGTTATCAGCAATTTCGTGATCCCAGGGGCGTGAGCAGCTGTCTCACCAGAGCAAGTCGCTATCCTGCCTAGAGGTCTCAGAAATTCCGCATGTACCAGGCATTCTCTCCGGCACGGGAAGGCTATCAGTCCTGCAAATCGGCAGCTTCATCGGACACCTCCTTCACTGAAAGCGTCACCCTTTTCTGACTGGGGTTCTTGCTACTGGGGGTTCACCAGAAGCAGAAGAGATCTACCCATCTCCGATCCAGTTCTCGGTGCTTGCATACTTTCTCCGAAACAGTCTAGACGGCTTATCAGTGGTAAGTGTTCATTCTATCTCACAAACCCTAACCCTAATTTTTCCTATAAAATAGGGATTTTTGCATGGCAGTTTGCATGCCCAGTTGTATCAGCATATTTGCTTAGAAATAGAAAATATCGCAATTTGGGATATTACAGTGGTATCAGAGCTATTTTCTTGGCCAGCTGTGGGCTTAAGAAATGAAAAGTAGATGAATACAGAAGGGGATCCTTTTGTAACCTATAGGAGGAGGAAGAGCAGATACACAGAAGAATTCGAAGATATCCAACTAGAAGATACCAATTCAAACATGGAACAAACAGGTATACATTCGGATAGGAGAAAAGGAACGGGAGAAGAAGAAGATCGGATGGAGTTTCGCAGCTTGGTCTCTGCATTGCAAGACTTAGCCAAAGGACAAAAAGATGTACTCAATGCAATCAACAGATTATCAGCGAAACCAGAAACATGTATCAACAGTACACCTCCCTCACCGGTAGATCGAGGATCTACAAGCAGCAGTGGAAAGGTAGCATACACTAACATTCAGAATACTCCGCACATATACAGCAGACCTTCTATTAGGCCTACCATGCCTCACTTCTTGGCAGATACAGTAGGGGGCCCGGTCGTGCAGGTAGAACCTAGCGAGCCTTTTGGGGCTTATCTACAGGAGTATAGAGACTTAGGGGATGAGTTTCATGCAGCCATGTCTTTTTCACATTTCTGCAACATGAAGAGTAGGAACAAGCCCAGGAATTTCAACAAGGGTTTCAATCACAACTATGAGTTGCAAAAGACCTTGGGTAGGTTGACCATCCCAAACTTTGATGGGACTCGCGGAGGATCAGCGAGGATATGGGTTCAAAAGTTGGATACCTATTTCCAACTCAACCCCATGACAGAGACAGACGCCATTAAATTGGCTACACTTCACCTAGACGGAGAAGCTCACGAGTGGTGGTACCATGGATTGGTGACATTGGGTCACAACACCATACATTCCTACGGTGAGTTCACTCAGAAGCTCATAAAGAGGTTTGACAGGAAAGATCCAGAGATACATTTCAGGGAGTTGGCTCAACTCAAACAGACCGGTAGAGCAAAAGCTTTCATTTCAGAATTTCAGAGGCTAGCCGTTATGGTAACAGATGTGTCAGAGAGCAGATTGACTATGTTATTCACTGAGGCCCTCACAGAGCCACTACGGGGATGGGTGAAAGCCTACAAACCCCTCACTCTGCAGGATGCCATTAGCAGAGCAAGAGATCTTCAGGATTCAGTCCCCAAAAACAAATTCCCACTGAAAACCAATTTTCCTGTTAGGGACAAGGACAGGAAACCTTTCCAGCAGGATGTGCCCAAGAAAACTTGGTTAGACTTTTCTTGGTTAGACGAGGACACTAGGAAAGACTTGAGAAGGAAGAAGCTATGCTTCACCTGTCAGGAACCATGGGCACCAGGACACAGGTGTCCAGGGAAGGCGAAGGCTCACTACATTGAGGTATATTCAGACAGTGATGAGGACGACTATGAGCAAGAGGCCACAGAAGAGGAGTCACATCAGGGTGATACACCAGAGGGAGTCATTGCTACATTATCTGGAGTACCAAGATTCCATACTCTCAGGGTCAGGGGAGTAGTACAGGGCCACAGAGTAGGAGTATTGATTGATGGGGGAGCCACCCACAATTTCATCGACTCCGCTTGGGTATCCAAGAGAGGTATTCAGACCAAGAAGTTCGAAGGATTCACTGTAGCAGTAGCCGGGAACTCCAGCATGGAGTGCAACTACTGGATCCCAAAATTGAATGTCGCCTTAGGTAACTATCAGATGACGAACTCTTTTTATGTAGTGGATGTAA
>LPNX011194613.1:395456-539313 GCA_001517045.1 Pseudotsuga menziesii | reverse complement strand
TTGAGGACAAGCAATCTCAAGCGGGGAGGACTATAATGTCCTCTTCCAATTAGGCCTTGAGGCCCAAAACCGCTAACCTATGTGATTCCTGTGGGTTCGAGCGATTACTGACAGCTAGGGAATCAGCTAAGGACTGATGCTATCCATAGAAGATCTAGGGCATCATCATTAGGTCAAGAAGGGCCACCGGGGCCAAAGGCCACCTTCGTGCATGCCATCCAAGCATTATTTAATGATGCATGCACTCTTTAGGTCTCCATTCGCATGCATGCAAGTCAACGGCAAATTAGAAGATAAAGTGACCTAATTAGGTCAAAGATTAGAGTTTTCGCAGTTGAACGTTATAAATAGAGGATAAAGCGAAAGGAGACTTCACTTTTGATTATGATTATTTTGGGAGCTCTTAGATAGCAGCACACCACACGGCAGTTGGGGTTGGAGACGGAGTCTTCAGCTAACGGGATTTCGGCAGTGAAACATCTGTCCTAGTCTTATTCAGGGTAAGCCATACAGGTTCACCACTTGTTCTTCATTCATTCATAAGTTATCCAGTATATGGTATAGATCGTTGCAAGGACACGTGTGCAGCTGTAAGGGGGGGTTTTCAGCCAGAAAGCCCTAATCAGTTGCTGGGCCTTCAGATCTCAGCTTTACTCCGAAACTCAGGCACCATTCTCATCATCCGCATCATACTCCAGTACCCGGTGATTATCAGATCCGTCCGTGCTCATCCGGAGCAGTTATCAGCAGTTTCGTGATCCCAGGGGCGTGAGCACCTGTCTCACCAGAGCAAGTCGCTATCCTGCCTAGAGGTCTCAGAAATTCCGCATGTACCAGGCATTCTCTCCGACACGGGAAGGCTATCAGTCCTGCAAATCAGCAGCTTCATCGGACACCTCCTTCACTAAAAGCGTCACCCTTTTCTGACTGGGGTTCACCGGAAGCAGAAGAGATCTGCCCATCTCCGATCCAGTTCTCGGTGCTTGCATACTTTCTCCGAAGCAGTCTAGCTGGCTTATCAGTGGTAAGTGTTCATTCTATCTCACAAAACCTAACCCTAATTTTTCCTATAAAATAGGGATTTTTGCATGGCAGTTTGCATGCCCAGTTGTATCAGCATATTTGCTTAGAAATAGAAAATATCGGGATTTGGGATATTACAGTGTGCAATCCAAAAATTAACAGAAATGTCTCCTAGAAGTTTCTGTGTTTGGTGAATGACAAAAGGTATTTCCCATGAGTTTCCTAGGGCATTTCAGAAATGAGTACATTTACGAAATGCTTCCGCTGAAAATGGCCCCGAGGGAAACATTTTGTATAACAAAGCCTCTGAATAATTCAAGGCCTTCCTAATTGAAAATAAATTCTGTATGCACGGACCGCTAATGGCCTTGATGATGGTCATGCTTTATTTGTATGTTTGTGCACTCCAAAAACTAACAGAAACTGCTCCTAGAAGATTGTGTGTTTGGTAAATGACGAGGCATTGCCCGTGAGTTTCCTAGGCCATTTCAGAAATGGATACATTTCCAAACTGTTTCTTTAAGGAAACCGTCCCCAGGGAGACATTTCCTGTAACAGACTTTATGGATGATTCAAGGCCTTGCTATTTTAAATGAATTGTATATGTATGGACTGCTAATGGCATTGATGATAGTCATTAAAAGCCATGCTATACATCATATTGTGTTAACGATTGTCAATATTATATATTATGCCTTGCGGCTAATGACATTGATGATAGTCATCAAAACCCATGATATACATTATATTGTGTTAATGATTGTCAATATTACATATTATGCCTTGCAGCCTCTGGGATACCTTACATAATAGACATACTTGCGGCAATAATTGAATACTAACACAGAAAGCCTAGTGCCTACTATCCTACCATACAAAATATAGGTCTATGCATAGTC
Source organism: Pseudotsuga menziesii (assembly GCA_001517045.1). NCBI lineage: Eukaryota > Viridiplantae > Streptophyta > Pinopsida > Pinales > Pinaceae > Pseudotsuga > Pseudotsuga menziesii. The sequence continues at coordinate 537,391 of LPNX011194613.1, read as the reverse complement.
CTTTAGGTAACATACAGTGAAGTCTAGGTACAAATGTTGGGTAAAATATTGGTTGAATAGATATCCTTTGCTTTAGCTCTTGAACCGAACCAATCTTCATCTGTCTTTTAAGCTATAATGTGGGTAGCAACAGATGCCCTTTGCATAAGGTCAACAAAATCTTTCTTCCTAATAAGTCCAAACAATGAGACTACGATAAGAACTCCATGATCTTTATGCACTGAAAGGATACTCAGAAGGGTAGTTGGATGAAAGAGGCACGATCATTATTTACTTTCTGCTACGGTACTCCTCTTCAGTCAGTCTCTGAGATGGGGGATCCCTCAACCATTCCTCCATGCATTCTCCCTTTCAACCCAAGAAAAATTAGTCATGTCTATTGAGAAATAGGCTAAGAAAGGGAGCTGATATGAGAGATTCATCCAAGAGGATGCAGAAGGGGTTGATTATGCCTATGAAAAAGGGTTACAGTAGGGAAGGTCATGCAGGGTGAAGATGCACTCAGAGTGTTAAATTCATAGAGAGGCATGAAGGAAATGATGCAGTTAACCAGATTATATTTGATATATCATTTTTGGGATTCTCTTCGTAGTGTAAATCATTAATCTAAGACCCATATCTCATGAGTATAGTCGCAACTGACCAATTTCTCACAGTTATGAATAGTCAACTTAGCTCTCATTGCATCGAGTGATGCTCACAAGGGTGAAGAAATGGGATTGGGACTTGCAAAATGAATCACATAGCATCAATCATCACCTCCAGGGCTTGCACCTGGTAACCAGGACTTTCCGGGAGGTCACCCATCCCAAGAATCCTCTGGCTCCCCACAATCAAGCCCACCTAGCTTGCTACCCCTTGATTGATGCTATGCAATTCATTTCGCTGTTCTTAATCCCACTTCTTCACTCCTGTGAGAATCACTTGTTGTAATGAGTGCTAAATGGAATATTCAAAACCATGAGAAATTTGTCAGTTACACTACACTCATGGGATATGGATCATAGATTAATGACTTACAATACGCAGATAATCCCAAAACTAATATATCGGATGTTGGACTGCAAAAGACCCTCAATACTCAGATTAGATTTATCATTCCATGTAGGTTTTTGGACAAAGCTCTGGATCCAAGTGCTGGACAGCTGGAGAACTTAAAAGTTAATGTTAAGACTTCATAAGCTTCTAATCGTAAGGCTCAAATCTTCGTATGATAATCTAGTCAAATATATAATAGCAAGATGGCAGTCACCTGGGCTAGCTGTATTGAGAAAATGGCATACTCTGTAACTCTTGGATTTTATAGAAAAACGAGTCATCTTTTGTAAAATAATAATTTCCAAAATATGAGAATATTCAGATAATTTTTTCACAATTCCTTTTGGTTAGAGAAAATGGTATACTCTGTAACTCTTGGATTTTAGAGAAAAACAAGTCATCTTTTGTAAAATAATAATTTCCAAAAGATGAGAATATTCAGATGATTTTTTCACAATTTCTTTTGGTTTTTGGTCTACTAGTGGTTTATCTTAACTGGTCTAAAATGTACCAAATATTCATACTTCCAATAGCCATCCAAAAATGTTTCACAGGAAATGTTTTCTAAGGAAGCATTTTGTAATTCTAAAATTTAATATATTCATGTTGTCAAGAATAAAGATGTACAGTCTTTCATTTTCGGTGCTTCAAGGTAGCATAGCTAGTCAAAATAAAAGCTCCTAAAGCTAGACACTTTGATTAGATTAGCAAAGCCCTCATAGGTTACCGGGAGACAAATTCTTGTTATCTTTTAAGAGGCTAAATTCAAAATCAAGGCCACAATTGAAAATGATGTGCATGAATAGACTGAATAAGAACAAGCTGAGGCAGATGGATTCCAGTAATTGACTTCTGTAAAATATTTTCACGTTCGCTTTGAACATCATTTCGAAGCATATTCAAAAAGAGAACTTGACTTTTATCTAATGGTTAGTGAGGAGACCATCGCCAATTTCAGTGGAGCATTTTAAAGTTTCGATAACATGCAGTGCCACGCACTCGAAAATATCTATCTCCTGACTTTTAAATAACAAGATTCGTCAATTACCACTCTTCTTAGTTGAATACCAGTCAATTTTTTTACACTCAAAATGCCCAAATCCCTCCATTCAACGTAATAAACACATATCCTTACTACAATATGGGGAGATTTGGTGATGCTTACCTTTTGCTTTCCTCTCAGGGGCGATATCCCATGAATTGAAATTTGTGGGATGTTGGAATGCTAGAATTTCAAATAGAATTGCCGTCCGAACGATATAATTCTATCAAAGGATGTCCGTGTACAATGTCGATATCGATCCTAGAGAACAGGAGATTCCTATTGTGGGACGAACGAAATCTCAAGATAGGAATCAGAGATGTATAAATAATAAACACGAAGCGAGCCAAATATTAAGACAAAAGTCAAGCCAAAAAACGGATCTGAGTTCGATTTTAAAGAAAGTTACTTTCGCTTCTGCACCGCGGTGTTCAGATTGAAGGAAAAAATTCCAATGGGTAATCAAAATTCTTTGGACCCTCTTTTCTCCTTAATTTTCACATTTACAAGTTTCTCGTAAGAAATGAACTTTTAAACATTCAAGCGCCTCCATAATAGATGATCAAAGTAATAATAATTCATTTAAATCAAGGTTTAATGTCAATTGGATATTGATATTGTTTTAACACGGTTTCAGTGCCTTTTTCACATTTACAAGTTTCTCGTAAGAAATGAACTTTTAAACATTCAAGCGCCTCCATAATAGATGATCAAAGTAATAATAATTAATTTAAATCAAGGTTTAATGTCAATTGGATATTGATATTGGCCTTATTACATGTGTACATGTCTCATGCTTAAAAATTTAGAATTTTTGAGGAAATTGTCATAGATAAAAAGAATTTATTAAAACTATATAATTAACACATAAGTGTAGAGACAATTACTAAACCTTAGTTGTTTTTTATCTTTTTTTATTTTTTTTCATTTCTCTCTCAAGCATGTATCTAGGAGGGGCTCCTCCAAATCTCCATGAAGAGGTGGCCTTTAGAGCTCTTGTCGCTTCCTATCTCAAGCCCTTTAAAATTGCCCTATGTGCCCTCTCGTTTTGTGAAGCTCATTGTTATTTCTAGAGTGAAACTTTTTTCTATTACTTCGTGTCATAAGGCATCAGCCTTGGCTAATCGTAGGCTCATTGGGGAGTTTACAGGATTATAGCCCTCTCCTTGTGCTATGAATCAATGGGTGACTAAGAAATGGAAGCCTTTGGTCAAATGGAATTTGTTTCATTGTTTATATTATAGGGATTATTATGCTTTCTTAATCAATAAAAAGGATGAGCCCGCACGGGTGTGGCTCATTGGCATTGCTTGATATGAAATCACTTGTTGTAAAGGAGGTCATGAGATCAAATCACACATGGGTTTACCTATGTCCCATGGCTTGCGGGTTGTTGTGGGGCACCTAGGGGTATAATGGTAGCAGGAATGGATCCTTGGACCCTGTGTCACGCAAGTACCAACCCAGCCCTAGTTGTCGATTCCTTGTGTCAAAAAAAAAATCAATCAATAAAAAAGGTGATAGGGATTTGATTTTCGGGAGTGGCCCTTACTACATGGGGCCTAGAGGAATGTATTTAAATATGTGGACTTTATACTTTGATCCAAAAAATGGTATCCCATACGATGTTCATGTTTGGGTACAAGTTCCCCATCTTTCATTGCACTACTGGAATGATGAGGATTTGGCTATTGTAGGAAACACTTTGGGGCATTACATAGACACATATGAGCTAGAGTGTGGAATATCTGCATGTGCAAGAATTTGTACAAAAGTGGACCTTAAGAAAGGGCTTTCTAAAGCCATGGATGGCTAGACACATACTCATCAATTAGACTATGAACAACTTTGTTTTAAGTGCAAGGTATGCCATGAATATGGTCGGTTTGCAAAAAATTGTAAGTGGGAAAAACCCCAAAGTTAGTTAATTTAGAAAGAAAACAGTTGGCAGGAAGTGAAGAAAGGAGTGAATAATAGGGATAGTGTTGGAGTATCCATCACTTATGCCTCTAGAGTACAATCGCATCATGAGAATAAGTTTCAAATACTATCACGGGTCAACTCTAAGAACACCCTAGGTGGACAACCTCAAGAAGAAGAAGAAGAGGAACCTATAGTGAAAATGTTGTAATAAGGAACAATTGGTGTTCAAACAAGTAACACTAAAGGGGAAAAAAAGGACTTGGTTACCAAAGGAGCCAATAAAGGAAGTATTGTCGTTCCATGCTAAGAGCATAACAAGTCCAAGTGAGGTTGTTATGAAAATGAAGGCTAAGTAAAAACAAGGAGAAGAAACTAAGAACTATGAGGATGAGAGATTGCCCTCTAAGAATGATCCGAATTTCAGGGGGAATATGGTCTAAATTCGGATATATGAGTCATAAAGGCATTTAATGAGAGGCCACACGCTCTCAGTCATCATAAAAGCATTCAACGGAGAGACCACCCTCTCTCATCCATGGTAATTAACAACTCGTGGTTTTGTTCCATGGTATGGCTTCAAGGCACATTGTACCTCTCTCATCCATGGTATTTCACAACCCATGGTTTTGACCCATGGTATTGCCAAAGGCACATTGTAATAATGTTATAAAAAGGCTCTATGCCTTCCCAATAAAGCATTCAAGGATTTTTGACATCCTCCACTTCTCTTATTCTATTGCGTTATTGGGTTACTCGTTCTGAGTGTCTTTCTTAGTATGGTTTGAGAGGTGAGGCTCAAAGAACTCTCTTTGAGCCTCACCCCTCCATGTGGGCTATTTACTATATGTATGTTACTCTATGCATCAAATGTTAACAATTTTGTAGCTTTAATCTCCTCCTCTCTCGGCATCCAAGCCATCCGGGTCTCAACCCCCAAGATCCGGATCAAAGAAGCCTGGTAGAAAACCGCTAAAAGAGAGGGAAAAACGGTCTCCAAGGAAAAGATCTTGGGACTTCATACTACTGTAGAAAATTCATCTATAAATGCTCTACTTAAAATTTTAGGAACTAAGAAACGAGTGTCTGATGATGGTGTAGGTCTTCCTTTGCATTTTGGTAAATAATGTATATGGTCTCCTAGAATTGTAGGGTGTTGGGAAACACAATAAGGGATAAGCATTAAGGAATTGTGTTAAGGAGAAAAAGATATAAATCCTACTCATCCAAGAGACCGAAATTGAAGAGAATGAAGTTTTAGAAATATGAGCAAAATTGTGGAAGAACAGTGAAGGATACATGGTTAGTTCTAGAGGAGGTTCAAGAGAAATAGGCACCTTCTAGGATGCTAAATTTTTTAGGAAGATAGATTAGCTTGCAATGCAACATTTGTTGATGATCAATCTAGAAAAATAAAGAAATGGGGGTTGTATACAAGGTTTGAAATGTATATGTTTATGTCCAACATGGGGAAAAAGGTCAACTTTTGGTGATCAGTAGCAATTGTAAAAGATTAGGAAATGAGTCAAAGATCTATAGTTGTTGATGATTTCCATGTCACCTTACCTCATAAAGAAAGAAGAGGAGGCTCTATAGTCAAAGTCTAGTTTGGGGAAATAAAGGAATATTTGATTGCGGATTGGGATCTAGTAGATATCATCCCTAAAAAACAAAAATATACCTGGTCAAACAGAATAATTGATCATGTTCATTAAATTGTAAGACTAGATAGATTTCTTGTAGACAGTTATTTTCTCTTAGAATGCATCTCGATATCATCCAAGATTCTTCATTTGGCCATATTTAACCATAAGCCCATGGCTCTTGTTTTTCGAATGATGGAAAAACTGGGTAATGTCCCCTTTCTTTAATCTCCTTTGACTACAATAGAAGGTGACCCCTAACATAATCTAGGAGAAATGGAAAACATGAATTAAATGATATATGTCATTTGTTGGGAAGCAAAGTTATGGATAGTCAAGGGAATCCTAAAGGAATGGACAACATCTCTCCACAAATCCCCTATAAAGAAAAAGCTAGAAGTTCAAAACTAGTTAGAGACTATTCAAGCCTTTATGGAAAAGGAATAAATTTAACCTATTAACCTCTCATTTGAGCACAAACTAAGCCAAAAATTGCATCACCTTCATAAGAAGGAAGAGGATATGTGGAGACTTCAACCGAGAATCCTTTGGCTAAAATCTAGAAATGGGAATACATAATTCTTTCACAAATAGGATAAAGGAAGTAAGAATATGAACAATGGTAAAGAAATTCCAAGTGCTAGTGGGAAATAGTTACTCACTTTTGAGGAAATAAAGGTGCATGAGTATACTCACTTTAATGAGTTATATAATGAGACCAGATTTCCCAACCTTGGAGTATATAATGAGGAAATTCTTTAGGAGATCCAACATCTTATCAATGGGGAGGAGAATCTAGTTTTGGAAAAGGAGATGGGGAAAGAAGAAGTGGTGGAAGCAATATGGAGCTTGGAGCATGATCAAGCCCTTAGACCAAACTGCTTACCATTACATTTCTTTAGAGTAGGTTGGCATTTGATAAAGTATGACCCTTGTAAAATGTTAAATTGCACAAAAGGACAAGATAAGGTTAGAGGAGGCGCCAATTCTTCTTTTATAGCACTAGTGACGAAGGAATCAAAACCCATGTTCTTTTCCAAGTTCGGGACCATATCCTTATGCAACTCAAGTTATAAAATATTGACTAAAATCTTTGCGAATAGAATTAAACCCTTTTTCCCAAGCTTATTTTAGAAAACCAAGGAGGATTTAAAAAGAGGCAAATATTTGATAATACCATGTTGATACAAGAGGTGATCCACTCAAGGCATAAATTGAGGAGATAAAGGTATGGTTATTAAATCATTATTGTCAATGCATTTGAAAACAATGGGTAGTGACCCTAGCAAACGATAGAAAAACAAAAAAGTTCCAAAGCTCCAGGGGAATTAGGCAGGACTTTCCCCTCTCCCCTTACTTCTACATTGTCATGGCAGAGACATTAAGTACAAGACTGGAAAAAGAAAAAATTGAAGGAAATCCATAAAAAAAATCTAATATGTATAGAGGTGAAAGCAATCAATTATGCTTAGTTCATAGGTGATACTCTAGTTATTAGTGGAGCCTCCTCTATGATTGCCTCAAGTTTTAAAAATAAAATATAGATTCATTTGTTGATGCTTCAAGAAGCAAGGTAAATAATGAAAAAATATAAGTTTTGGGATGGAATCTTTCTATTCTTCTACTTCAATGGCTCTATATAATATTTGTCTCTACATAGATTTAAAATTGGACCTTTTTCAAGTATCTGGGAGCCCCAGTTTCATTAAAACTATACAAAGCAGCAAATTGAGTAAAAGTTAATCAAAAGATTAAGTCCAAATTTAGGCTTGGAGAGCGAACTTTTAAATTCAACATGTAAGATCGTATTAATAAAGTATGTTCTCTCATTTCTCCCAGTCTTTTAGCCCTCCACCATGTTAGCTCCAACCAGCATCATGAGTCAAATAAGCAGGGGAATCAAAAAATTATTATGGCAAGGAGGTAAGTCTGACAAAAAATAAACAAAAAATCACTTGGTAAAATGGGAGACAATAAGGGCCTTTCCAAACAATGGGGGACTTGGTACAAAATATCTAAGGATAATGAATATAACCCTAACGTTAGGAGCAAAAATTCTTCGGAGGCTCGTATCTAGGGGTAAAGAGTGGTGGAAGACAACACTGAGTAAGAAATACCCAGGAAATTCTAAAGAACGTTGTTTGGATAGGGCTATTCCAAACTACAGGGAATCAAATATTTGGATTTTATGTAAGTCTTCAGCCAAAATCATTCAAGAACATTTTCCTTGGGTCCTAAGGATTGGAATACATAGTGACATATGGGAACTCAAAATAGTAGGTAAATCCCTAGTCTCCTCTATGACCGCATTTTAAGATATCATGGAATGTTTAATAAGTCATGGATTCACTTCATTATTCGACATCTCAAAATGGGACCCCTAAAGAAGATGGAAATGTTGGGAGTAGTTAAATATTTCATTAAATCTATCTTCCCATTATCATGATTTCTTAACTTTGCTCCAAAGAGTTGCCTTCACCAATGTTACTACTAGAGATAAAAGAAGATGGGGCGAGATTGCAAGAAAATATACAATGAAAAAATAATATCAAAACTTGCTTAGATATTTTCCATTGCCTCCTAAGTTAAAAAAGTGGAAACGTGTATGGCATCTAGATGGTCTTCCAAAGATCAACGCTTTTTATTGGATCCTAGCATATAGGAAGTTGTGTACAATGGAGAACCTAAGGAAAAGAGGGATACAGTGGCCAACTAGATGTGACATGTGTAGAGAAGTTGAAGAAACCTCCAATCACTTGTTCTTAGAATGCTCATTTTCTCAAAAGGTATGGAAATTTCCCCTTCTTGACTAAGGAGGAAGATAATGCATGTGCATAACCATAATGATATGTTTATTAATTGGAAACATTTTCAGCCATGTACGTTGTTTAGGAAACCGAGTCTATGTCCAATACGGATGGCCCTCCAAATGTATATAAATTGAAAAATATTGTTAGCTAGGAAAAAGTCCATTTTTTATACCGGAGACAAGCACCCCAAGGAAAACAATAGTTAAGGTGAGTCCCTGATGAATTAGGCATTCATCCAAATCCATTCTTGAGCTTGAAAATAAAATCTCATTGTTCTGGAGCGAGTATAGGTCCCAATGTCTTCTTATATGAATCCCTTCACTCCAAATAGATATATAAGAAACCTCTTATAGGCTAGCATTGACACATGGATCTAAAGAAAGTAGAATTTCGAGCATGGTTTTCAAATCATAAACACTACAATATTTTTTATAGAGCTTCCAAAGGAAACCCAAGAGTGATAGGCACATAGGGGGGCATTGTTATGAGGGGGAGTATCATGGAGCTAATGATCTAAGTGCTTTCCTAAGTGAGTGGGTTAGTCTCACTAAAAGACAAAGAAAACAACTCTTATACTATTCCCTAGATTCAACATGAATGCAAAGCAAACTTTTTCAGAAGAAGGAAGAGGGGTGTGTACCTTTATTTTTAAGTAAGAAAAAAATTAGATTACTGTAACAAAACAAGAAGAAGATACAACGATATTCAGGCAGTAAGGAAGTTGAAAGAGAGGCCACTTGCGCCTATTCCAAAACAGACCTGAGAGTGTCCAAAATCTGTTACAATTTATGCTCTATAGAGCTATTGTCCCTAACAAATGACATTGTAACCTTGATACCCGAAATACATAGCAAAAATTGAAATTGAAACTAAGCAACCAGAACAAACATTCATCCCTAAGACCAAAATTAACTCAGAGTTGAATCTGCATCGTCAGGAGGAGAATTCTTGTTGTAAGCGGCTAACAGAATGGGTTCACGAAGGAGAACAACATCTTGGGCAAAGAGGGAGCTTACATGCCAAAAAAAATTAGGACAATAGAGAAAAGAAACCAACATCATAATTCAACTATCCAATGTCTTGATTTTGTGATTTAGGTTCCTCACGTCCTTGTGCGTCTCCATCACCAAGTTGAAACACACCTCTGGGGAGCCATCGAAGTTGGAAGGGTTGATCAAAATTCCATGATGTAGTGTTGGATGAAGGGGAGCCATTGAGCTTGCTTCTTGCTTGAGGATGGAAGTGGCATGAGCCTTTGAGGGCATTTGAGGAGAAATAGGTCGGCCCTCATACCCCATGGATTTTCCATCACTATTAAACCACTCCACTTTACATCCCTGGTAATACATGTCTTGTTGAGCATCGATAGGACTCCTTGGAGTTTGCATTCCCTCTAATGATATTACCGCAACCCGAGAAGGAATCCACACAACCAACGTTAGTTTACCTGAAAGATTGTTTCCATTATACCTTAGACCACATGTGCATCGAGTGCATTCCCTTATCGACTCTTAGAAAGAAGTACGAGGAGGTGGAAAGCAAAGTGCTCACATAGGAGAGAAACATAGAAAATATGACAAGGAACTGGAGCGCTTCCACCATCAAAGTTAAAGGAGCTTCCAAGTACAAGATCTAATTCCATATTATTGCTCTAACACACCTCAATACCAACCTTCTCAATTGGTGAGCTCACAACATTAAGGTCCATCACATCCAAATTACACCACAATCGTCGAAATGGAATGATCAATGAGGGATAGTACGTGGGATATCCCATTAACCTACCCCAATAGCATAAAAGGACAATTCCCACATGGCATTGCGATGGATCAAGCCTCCACCTGGCTTCCTCGCCTATCACCTGTCACATGATCATCATGAATGGATGGCACCCCATCCAGGGAAGGGGTGTGTACCTTATTATTGTCATTAATTCATCCAAAACATTGTTGAGTTGAGTTCTTGAATTTTGGTCCCTACTCCTAACCTATGAGATCCTACCTACACACAAGAAAACACATCTTTATCACCCTTCCAACAAGTAAATAATAATGGACATGCATACAAAATCTAATTTATACATCACAAATTCAAAACATATAACATATATATTTTGTTTAGGAGTGGGGGGGAAGAGAAAATTGATTCCTATTTATCATTAAATAGAATTGTAGTTCTTACAATCCTTGATTTCCTTGTTGTACTCCCCTCTCTAAATCCTGATCCTCCTCCTTTTCCCTTGGCGTCAATTCTTATAACCTTTGAACAACGGAAGCATCCTGCTCTTTGATATGATAATGCTCTTCAACCTTTGTCTAACCTCCCTTCACACAATAGATATTTTTATAGCATTGAATTAGGTCATAACTAGTTAATGATTATGAGGTGCATACAGTACAAGTCTCCTACATGTGAAATTGAACCTTTGTTTTCTTGAGTGCACACTTTTAGTGTTGGTTTTGCCCAATTTGAAGCCTTGGTCGTGCTTTATAAGCCCAATGTACATTGTAGCGATTGGTTTCCTCTTTCCCTAGGTAAAGTAGCAAACAAACTCAATTTCTTTGTGAATTTCATTGTTTTGAAGTCAATTTCTTGTGTAGAAGGCGTCTTCATTTCCACTTAGGCCTTATTCATTAAGGGTGTTAACTATCATTACGATAGATGCCCCCTAATATGTGAGGTCATGAGTGGAACTAAGAGGGAACTAATGGGCGAAATACATTAATTCAAATAATCCATAACTTTGGTTGAGGGGATAACGAGGATAACTATAGATTAGGTATCTAGAAAGTACCTACATGTAAAAAACAAGATCTCAAATATAAAAAAGCTTCCCTTAGGTGGATATACACATGCTTAGCAACAAACAAGCATGGACAAAAAGATACACAGTGGATCCATGTCAAAATGTACATCAAAATGAAAATTGGCACTATGAGGAGTGCAAACTTAGTAGTCTTCAAAGTTCCTAGAACATAGTGGTACTATCTTGTGCAACTTAGGCAACAAGCACTGAAGAGGGATGCTAATGTTGTTCCTAAGGTCTTCAATAAAAAAACTCTATGATAGTATGAGTTTACCGCCATACTGTGATGTTTTGCAAGTGATTCAAGATAATTGAATGGAAGGAAAGAGTTTATGAAGCCATTAATAATCTAGAATTAGATGATTCGGCCACCATTGATGATTTGTGAAATTATGGTTTACATAATTTTTTAATGTGCCAAAATAAAGTCAAAACTTATTGCTTCAAAACTGATAAAGTGTCGGGATACTAAGGACAAAGTGTTTTGAGTAGGGGTGTAAACAATTTAATTGGAGGCAGAGGATATTTATTTCCTCACATGTTTGTCCCATCAGGGAGAACGAGTGTTTCTAAAAGGAGGAATGCTGGGGCGGTGTCGGGGGTACCATAAATTATTATATTGTAGCCCATTATCGATGAGGAGCTAGAAAAAAAGAGCAACTAACTACCTATTAAATAGCTAGCAGATCTCCTCTCAAGTACAATCCTATTTACCATAACTCGAGTAGTTGGATCTATCGTTGTGCACTTAGCTTCAAGGGCCCATATACAAAATGAATTAGAGTGTCTAGAGCCACATTTTTCAACTAGTGTACCAATCTGGTGATCAATACGAAGGAATAACTAGCTAAGCGCAGGACTTATGAGCAGAAACAAGTTGAATATACGGTTCAATCCTATGCAGTTTCTGTTTGGAAAGGGTGCCTTCTATTAGAATGAGGGTGATGAACGCACATGGTGATACAATGACTTTGAGCATGCAAATATGGCATGATTTGATTGCCAATCTTGGAGGTGGATTATTGGTGAACACTTTCGACCATTGTTTCATGGATTGGTGGGATGACCAGATTGTGGTCATCGAGGATTATCCCTACGTCGACATGGGTTATCGACATGATTCATACCTTGGGGACTTAGTGGGGCACTCTTAGTGAGGACATACATTTCATCAAACATTATGTGTTTATAAATTTTGGAAATTTTTAAATGTTTTATATTTTTTGTATAAAAAAAACTTGTATATGAAAAAATAAAGAAAATGCAATTCTTTTTGCGATGTGCAATGTGACTAATAAGCTTAATGGTGTGGATGACACAAATGTTGGACCAATGCATTCAATGGGAATGCACCTAACTCGCTACCTAGAAATATCAAAGGACGATGAGGATGAGGATGTCAACGAGGTTGTTGAGGACCTTCGAGATGTCCATAGTAATTTCAAGGGACTAACCATGGGTATCCCAATGACTCGGGTTGAGGATGTTCCTCGACAGATGCATCAACATGTGGTTGGAGTACCAGCATGATTTGGGTGCTTACTATGACGAATAACCACGACAATGATATGTTATCATGAGACTCATTAACCTTGTAGTTCATTAGAGGAGGAGTTGTGTGGAAACTATTTTGTTTTTGTTTGGCATATGTTTATGTATGCAAATTTTATGTGATTCTATGGACCATCCATGACTATGTAGCCAAATTTTGTATCAAAAGATTACATGTATTTTGGTTCATGATGTGGTCATTTAATCTAGTTATATAGACATGTTTTCAGATTTTGCAGTATGTGTCATTTAAATGGGAAAACATCATGATTGTATTGTACATGCTTGCTTATGTTGGGATTTTTAATGATTTATATGCCAATTGAGCACATAATTAGGTAAGGAATCAATTAATTCATTGAATCTTCATGGAACATAAATATAATCAATAAAGTCAAACTAGCATTGTAGAAGACATACCCATAAGTATTGTTCGGAATAGTGTAGGATCTCAAACATGACAAATATTGTTTAATTAAGACGTGACCAATTGAGAGTCCATTTTGATGACGACATGACAAATGCCAATAGTAATAGCTTTTGAAAGAAGCTTAATGACTGCATTATATTCAACAAAGTTGTTGGTCGCAGTACCAATAAAAGTGCCTCTGAACTCATGAGTTGGTTAGTGGGTGAAAATATTTCCCACATGGTGGAAGTAATGTTTTGGGTACTATGGATGGTGTCGTCTACAAAGCTTAAATAGGTGAATGTAGCTAATGACATATGAAAACCAAGGATCAAGAAAGATAAGTTCATTGCTAAAAACTAACATACAAAAAGAAAGTAACTAAAGTACAAATGGGTAAAATACAACATAATACAACAAGCTTTGTGACGCATTATAGGTCCATGTGAGCAAGTTTTCAGCATAGTCAACTAATTCATAAGCTCCCCTATATAGCGCCCTTTTGATAATGAAGGGCCCATGCCACATGGGTTTGAATTTTCTAGCCCCAAGTTTATCATGGTCTTGGTCATAAACCCAAACCAAGTCTCCTTATGAGAAAATATGAGGATTGACACTTTTTTAGTATTGGATGTTGACTCATTTCTTATGGGCCTCATTGGTAAGATAACTTCTCAACAAATTTTGCCAAAATGTTGTAAATAGATGAGGTATTCCTCTTCAGTATAAGTGTCGAGGAGGAGTTCAATGGAAATTTTTAACAAGGGAATCTCACACTCAATTAGTAGTACTGGCTCAACTCCATGTACCAATTGAAAAGGAGTGAAACCAATGGCAATCTTCAAATAAGTTTGATATGCCAAAAGAGCAAAAAAAATGTAAGATGCTAGTTGGATTTGTTCTTATTAACTGTCCTCTATATCATAGTTTTTAGAACCTTATTGATTGATTCTACTTTACCATTAAAAAGAGGGTAGTAAGTCGAAGAGTATTCTTGCCAAAGACCCAACTTAGAAGTGAGTTCTTGCATTGTTTATTCAAAAACTGAGATATGTTATCAGTAACGATCTCTTTAGGTACACCAAATCTAGCAATGGCATAATTGAAGACTAAAGCAGTGTGGTAGTATTGTCATTATTGAACGTTGGAATAGCTTCATCCCACTTGGTGAAGTATTCAATAGTCGCAATGATGTAGTGGTTCTCACTAGTGGATGTTGGATTGCATGTCATAAAATTGACCACCCATTTTACGAAAGGGTCGACAATAACCATAGGGTCTAATGGAGCAAGATGCACACACATTTTCTTGGTAAATATTTGATAGGATATGACATTTATTGACTACATGGATGTAATCTTCAAAGATAGTGGGCCATAAATATTTTGCGCACATTTTTTTCTTGGTTGTGGCCAACCTAGAAATATGACTGCCACATGTTCTAGCATGGCAATCATTCAGATCCTTTTCAACTTCTTGATGAATTAAACATTGTCACAATATTAAATTGATTCCTCGATGGTAAAGAGTATCCCTAATGATGAGGTAACTCCTGGCTTGATGTTGAATGCGACTCCACTTATAATGAGATAAGTGAGAGGCAAACCTATCAGTATAGAGATCCACCAAAGTGTCTACATACCAAGGATCAAACATAGCAATAAGGAATAAGTGTTCATATGGTAAGGACTCAACAATTATAATTTCCGCAATGTTCCTAGTGATTTTAGACATTAATTCAATAAAAGCCATTTGGATTTCGAATTGGTGAATTCTAAATCAAGTCGTTGCATTATAACCATCCATTTTGAATATTTTCGCTTGATGACATGTTAGGTCAATATATGTTGCATGGTATTAGTATATGCCAATACAGTGGTTTTCTGAGGAAGTATGTAATGTCTAAATCATTAGAGATCATGCATGACCGCCAAAGACAACTTCTCGACAAGCAAATAATGATATTCGAGGCCAACAATATCCTTACTAAGGTAATATATTACATGTTCTTGGAGTGAATCAACTTCTTAAGGAAAAACCAATCCTATGCTTGATTTGATTGGATCTAGATAAAGCAAAGAGTCTATATTATAGTCCAGAGGACTAAGTAATGGGGATGAAAATAAGGCAGTTTTTAATGCGTCGAATGAACACTGCCCTTTTTCATCCCATAGAAAATCTCAACTGTTTTTAAGAGATGCATGTAACCCTTCACAATTTCAGAATATTAGCATTGAATCGTCATAGGAAATTAGTTTTCCCTTTTAAGCTCTGAAGTTGTCTAATTGTACGTGGGGGAGGCAATTTAACTATCGCTTCAACCTTTAAAGGATCAACCATGGTTTTGTAGTTGGATATAATGGAGCCAAGTAATCTCCCAGTGACCACGTAGAAGATAAACTTATGTGGGTTCAAAAGAATGTTGTAGTTTCAACATTGGATAAAGATTGCACAACGATGTGTTAGAATATTAGCCCATCTATGAGAGCGAGTGGATAACTCATTGAGATAAACCACTACAATGTGCTTTACATCATGAAAAGCATATAAGATGGCCTACTGAAATGTGGCTCCATCAATTTTAAGACTAAAAGGCATTTTCCTATAAGCAAAATTTTCTCAACGGTAGATGAAAATAGGCTTGTGCTTGCTTTCCTTTTTTTATCTATGTTTGGTTATAACTAGAGAATCCATCAATGAAATAAAATATTTCACTATTGGAACATTCATCGATAATTTGACCTATAAAGGAAATATGGTAGTTGTTTTTTGGACAAGATTTATATAAGTCCCTAAAATCAGTACAAACTCGAATGGTCCCCTACTTCTTAACAACATGAACAAGGTTAGATACATATTTAGTTAAGGGTATGGGGTAAATGACACCAACTTTAAGAAACTTTTCAACCTTTTCCTTGATAGCAATTTCTTTCTTGGGATTGACCACTCATAATGTTTGTTGAGTAAGTTAATGTTGTCATAGGTTTTAATCTCATTTTCACAATACTAGGATCAATATTAGGCATTTATTCATACAACCAAGCAAATACATCATGAAACTCTTTAACAAAGTATTATATAACATTATTTCCTCGAGAGAATAATCCATGCTAACATTGATATTTTCCACAATGCCCACCTTAAATGAGATATCGATGGGAATGGTTTTCAAGATATTTTCCATGTTACCCTTTGCATACACATTATGTGTAAGGATGGGGCATTGGTACATTTCATGATCGTTGAGAGAAATGAGTCCTTTTGGGCCGACCTCCATTTTCTCTAACTTGGGAAGGAAACATGATCTATGATGCATATCAACCCAAGTTTATTAGAGGTGAACATGACCTCAAGGATAACTTAATTTGAAGGTAAAACATTGTCCAATAAGTCATTAGAGTTAGGAGTGGTGATCTCCCATATGGGAGAAGTGAACTAATTGTACTCCTCTTGAGGTTGAATATTTTGATCGGGGTCTACTGAGGCCATTTGGATGGCTTGGTAAGATATTTCTATAACAAATAAAGGTAAACTTGGCTCAAAGTAACCAATCTTTGAAGTATTGGGCACTAGCCATTGGTCCTTTTCCACAAATGAACATCTTGAGTGGGTTAAGAACAAAAGCACAAAGTTGCTTACTAGGCTAGGTGATGGAAAAAAGGCCTTAGGGCTATAGGTAATTAATTTTACTTTGTATAGTGGAACAACTTTCATGGCAGGAACCAACAAAGGGAGGGAAAAATTTCCCATGAGAGATGTATATTTAACATCCCAATGCTAATGTCTTAAACAACCTTTTGTGCATCCTCGATAAAAGGAACATTTTAGTGGATGTGGGTTCTCATATCAACCGTGCAGTATTCTAACTAGTCAATTGTAACAAATTTTCCTTGATGAGGGAATCAAATGACTTAAACACCAAAGATACAACCCTTACCATAGCATGTATCCAACTTCAACACAATATAAGACTCTAATATATGCGAGCATCCACAACCTCAAATTCAATTGTGATTTTCTCCCCCCCAACTCAACTTGGTGTGCATTATAAGTCAATAAGGATAGACATAATGACTATCAAATCTTTCAGCATAGTGCTTAATGGGGTTGAAGCAAGACACTCAATAGCGTTCCAATATGACAATGAAATGACACATGTTGAGGCACCTTCATCCACAATGGTTCGAAAAATAATTTTTCCATGGGACAACACTTTGATTTGGAAAGTGATCTAATGAGGAAGTCGAGACTTGGGTTGGTCAAGATCATATGTGATCAAATGAGCATCGAATGGATCAACTACAACAATTGTAGACAACAATTTCTTTCTCTCCATTAGGCAACTTTGAAGGACCTCCAATGCATACATATCACAAGGTGCTTGACCTAGATCCTTAACAACATTGTAGGTGTGAACATCTTGGACAATGAGGTTATGAGGGGTCCTTCATAAAATTCCCTTGAAAGGATGAGGCATGATGTGAATATATTAATTTTACTTAGTGATAGAGTCATTGGCCTCAGAAGCAAATGGATGTGAATTAGTAGATATAGTAGTAGGAGCAGTGTAGTCACTAACTCTAGTTTGGATATGAATCAATAGATCTAGTAGTAGGATTAGTGTAGTCACTAACTCTAGTTTGGATATGAATATCATGTTCAAACAGGAAAAAAATGGCATTTCTGACATTACCCCTAGGAGGAGGATTCCCATGATTACCTCCTAATGGAGGCAACGAGTTAGTAGCAACCATTTGTTGTTGCTATTAAGGAAAAGGACGAGTCAAGACAATGGGTTGTTGTTGAGCTCCCTACTAGGCTATGTACCAATGAATCTCTTCCATATGAGGACATTGGTGAGTAAAATGATCGATCGTACAAATTTTGCAATGGAATTTAAACTTCCTTGTCTTTTGATTACCCCTAGTGGAAGGAGTAAGTCTTTTAGTATCTCCTTGCTCAGGACTGGAATGTTATTTTTTCTTGGTCTTCTTGTTTTTTCCTTTTTGGTATGTTGACTAGACTATGAGGACATTAGAAGTCTGGGTAGGATTTGAGGTGTGTTGCAATGGTTTCCCAATTACCATGGGCTGAGCTTGTTGAAGATGTATTCAATTGGTTGGGTATCCGGTCAATCATGATATGGGAAACATAACCAATCATACCATCAACATGTGGTCCTAAGGGTGTCTTGGCTAGATTTGTCACAGGTCAAGCAGTATGAGGGATAAGCTTATAAATCATGTCAAATTGAGAATATATTAAGTCCATTTGTTGAGCACTCTCAATTATTTGGTTTTTCAGTAAGGGATCCTGGCATAGCCATGTCTTTGGAAAGACTAGGCAGTAAATATTTTACAAACCATTCAGCTCTAAAGTTATTAGGAATGCAAGCTTTGATGAGCTGACAACACCACCATTCATGAATATAATTAAAAATGTTAGTAGAAATGGTTTTTCGAAGTGATGTCAATAGTTATATTCTGGTCTCATAATGGACATGTAACTGAAAATGTGTAAGGAAGATACCTCTTATTCTTTCCTTTATTGATTTCCTTGAGAGAATAATCCATTCTAGCATTCATATTTTCCACAATGCCAACCTTAAACGAGATATCGATGGGAGTGGATTTCAAGGTATTTTCCATGTTACTCTTTGCATACACATTATGTGTAAGGATTGGGAATCGGTAAATTTCATGATCGTCGAGAGAAATGAGTCCTTTTGGGATGACCTCCATTTTCTCTAACTTGGGAAGGAAAGATGATATATGGTGCATATCAACCCAAGGTTTTTAGAGGTGTCCATGACCTCAAGGATAGCTTTATTTGAAGGTAAATCATTATCCAATAAGTCATTAGAGTTAGGAGTGGTGATATCCCATATGGTTGAAGTAAACTGATTGTACTCCTATAGAGGTTGAATATTTTGATCAGGGTCTACTGAGGCCATTTGGATGGCTTGGTAAGATGTTTCTATAACAAATAAAGGTAACTTGGCTCCAAGTAACCAAATTTTTAAGGATTGGACACTAGTCATTGGTCCTTTTCCACAAATGAACATCATGAGTGGGTTAAGCACAAAGTTTCTTATTAGGCTAGGTGATGGTAAAATGGCCTTAGGGATATAGGTAATGGATTTACTGTGTATAGTGGAACAACTTTCATGGCAAGAACCAACAAAGAGAGGGAAAACATTCCCATGATAGATGTATCTTTAAACATCCCAATGCTAATATCTTAAACAACCTTATGTGCATCCTCGATAAAAGGAACATTTTAGTGGTTGTGGGCTCTCGTATCAAGCGTGTTGTATTCTAACTGGTCAATTGTAACAAATTTTCCTTGATGAGGGAATCAAATGACTTAAAAACTGAAGATCTGACCCTTGTCATAGCATGTATCCAATTTCAACCCAATAGAAGATTCTAATATATGTGAGCATCCACAACCTCAACTGCAATTTTGATTTTCTTTTGGCTCTTAACTCAAATGGGTGTGCATTATGAGTCCATGAGGATAGATGAAATGACTATCAAATATTTCAGCATAGTGCTATATGGGACTAAAGCAAGATACTCAATAGCATTCCAATATGACAATGACATGACACATGTTGAGGCACCTTCATCCACGATGGTTTAAAAAATATTTTTGTCATGGGACAACACTTCGATCTAGAAAGTGATCTAATGAGGAAGTCGAGACTTGGGTTGGTCAAGATCATATGTGATCAAATGAGAATTGAATGGATCAACTACACCAATTGTAGATGACAATGTCTTTCTCTGCATTAGGCAACTTTGAAGGACCTCCAATGCATACATATCACAAGGTGCTTGAGATAAATCCTTACCAACATTGTAGTTGTGAGCATCTTGGAAAATGAGGTTATGAGGGGTCCTTCATAAAATGCCCTTGAAAGGATGAGGCATGATGTGAATAAATGACTTTTAGTTAGTGATAGAGTCACTGACCTCAAAATCAAATGGATATGAATAAATAGATCTATTAGTAGGAGCAGTGTAGTCACTAGCTCTAGTTTGGATATGAATCTCATGTTCACACAGGAAAAAAATGGCATTCGTGAAATTACCCCTAGGAGTCTGATTGCCATGATTACCTCCTAACAGAGGCAACGAGTTAGCAACAACCATTTGATGTTGCTATTAAGGAAAATATTGAGTTAATACAATGGGTTGTTGTTGAGTTCCCTATTAGGCTATGTACCAATGAATCTCTTCCATATGAGGACATTGGTGAGTAAGATGATCGCCCGTACAAATTTTGCAAGGGAATTTAAAATTCCCTGTGTTTCGATTTCCCCTAGTGGAAGGAGTAAGTGTTTTAGTAGCTCCTTGCTCAGGATTGGAATGTTATTTTTTCTTGGTCTTCTTGTTTTTTCTTTTTTGGTGTGGACTAGATTATGAGGACATCAAAAGTTTGGGTAGGAGTTGAGGTGTGTTGCAATGGTTTCCCAATTACTATGGGTTGGGTTTGTTGAATGGAGATGTATTCAATTGGTTGGGTATCCGATCAGTTATGATATGGGAAACATATCCAATCATACCATCAACATGTGGTCTTGAGGGTGTCTTGGCTAGATTTGTCACGGGTCAAGCAATATGAGGGATACGCTCCTAAAGTGTGTCAATTGAGAATATTATAAGTCCATTTGTTGAGCAGTCTTAATGGTTTTTTCTTCTGTAAAGGATGTTGACATAGCCATGTCTTTGGCAAGACTAAGCAATAAATATCTTACACACCATTCAGTTACAAATTTATTAGGAATGTAAGCTTTGATGAGCCGATGACACCACCATTCATGAATATAATTAAAAATGTGAGTAGCAATGGTTCATCAAAGTGATGTCAAAAGTTCTATTCTGGTCTTATAATGGACATGTAACTGAAAATGTGTAAGGAAGACCATGACCAAAGATGATTCATCCATAAAATTATTGTGAGGCATCCCAATGCATCATTTAACAATGCTACTTGTGAAGGTATACTTAAAAAAATGTAAATGAATGTTATGATTAACCTAGGAGTTGTAAGAACACCATATGTGGAAAGTCATCACAGTTGTAGAAGGATCCTTTATTGGTCGACCATCAAAATTGGGTAGGTCAGATGGAAGTTTGGTCTAAATTGAATGCCACCCATTTAGATGTACAATAGGATCATTGGTTAGTTGGGATAAGTCTAGTAAGTTCACAATGGTAAAAAAAGGTGATCATATTGGAGTGGATGGAGTAGTATTTGTAACAAGTGGATCTTGATTTCCATAAAAGGCAAGGTTCTATCCCAAAAATGTATTGGTATTCCAATAAGTAGTGTTGCTTGGGGGAAATTAGCCTCATAAGGTGGAGTGTTTCCCTAAGTAGGAGGTGTTCCTCAAAGAGGACAATTGCACCAATGAAAAAATCTACTCCATGGCAGAGTGATGTTAACAAGTGGATTAATGCCCCTTGACACATTACCAATCACATTAGCAGGTTTTACCTAGGCATGTTTTCTGATGGTGTAGATTTACCCCCTGGAACATTACTGCCCGAGGTGAAGATAATTTTATGGAACAATTTTGCTCCAAGGTGAAGAGCTTCCTATGGTAACATTACCATTCTAGGATATAGAGTTGCCCATGGAAACAAGGCCAATCCAAAAATTAGGAATACCTCGAGGAAGATTAAAACCCCTGAGATATTGATAGTGTTGGATGGAACAACCTAACCATAATGAAAGCCCGTGTTTGTTTAAATTAACTCAATGGTAGGGATACCACATGCTAATGCTAACCCACTTCTAGGATTAGGACAAAAAAAGTTAGCAATATGAACAAAAGTGTTCGTGGTGGTTGCATGAGTGACATGGAAACTATTGGGTGGAACTGGCACACTTATCATCAATGCTCCATAAGGATGGGTACCCAGCTGGTGAGGTGTGCTAATAATAGGCGAAGCTCCACTAAACTGTAGTATAGAGGAAGCATTGATGCCTCTTGTAGCGACATTAGGAATGGTAGAACTAGATTCTAGAGCATCTGATGATGTAATAGGACCATACATGTTGTTATGTAAATCGTAAAAAAGGAAAACAAATTAATAGGCAGTGAGTCACCCATTGCTAGTACAACGAGACCACAAGGATTTGTTAAAGGAGGATCAACGTTGGTAAGTGTTTGATTAGTCTCAAGTTTTGGTGGACCAAATTCTTCAATTATGTTCAAAGGAACCTAAAAAAAGTATTCATGTGAAAAGACTTGTTCAAAGGCTAAGAAATAAGTACTTTTTCCAAGAAGTCTATTGAAATCTATAAATGTTTTGTCTTCTAAATCGATGTGAATAGTGTTAGGTGAGTGTTAGAATCTCCGCAAAGTAGGGAGACATTAATTTTTTGGTGAATCTTGTCTTTGTCACCTTAAACGATGGAGTGGTTGTTCAACCACCTTAAAATGTTTTAACTTTTAGATAATAAAGAAAATGAAATAAAAAACTCAAACAATCAATCCTAAGGCCAACTAGACACAATGCATCACAAAGAACATGACTACAAAAAGAACTCCAAGTCACAAAAGGCAAACTACTATTCAAAAAATTGGAGTAAGGTGGTTAATGACCTTATCCAATTAGTGAAGAGATGAGTAAAGAGGGTATTTTGAAAGAATCATTCATGAGGGATATGAAGTCCCAATAATCAATCAATGAAGGTCTGAATGAAACAATTACGATAACCCTCACCCAACAATCACCTAAGGTACAAGTACTCACCTTTAGTGAATACCCTTCAAAGTAGCAAGACAGATCTTAATTTTTTTTCTCAGGTGCCACAAGGATTTCCACTTGCACTCACCCATGTGACATCATTGGAATAACAACTAAGATTGCCACTTCACAATACATCTAGGGAGAATAGTTGTGAGTTATTATTAGGCACATGGTTAAGTAATGAAAGAATTAAATCCTTGACCCAAAGCTCTAGAGAAATGTGGTGTGAGCTCGAGGGCTTTCCACTTCAATCCAAACCCTTATACGTATGTTAATCCCACTAAATAAGTGGGGAGGGCATATCTTACTAACTTGCCTAGCTTGATCTACTGTTTGATATATTTATTAGTTGTGCTTTCCCGACAACCGTTTTTTGCTAATAATGGATTTTCTCTTGCTAATTAATTTCCTAGTTTCATGTTTGGTGGCCATGGAGATGTTTAGTCTCCAACCCTAAACAATGGCCCTGTTGCTTGTTCTATTGTGAGTTTTCTATGCACTGATGTCTAATTGCTTTTAATTTGAGTGTTCAATTTGATGTTTGTTGTTTAACTCAAAGGTATGGTGTGAAACTTGTTGATGATGTTATTGAATCAAAGTGATGAGCTAAAGAATGCAAGATGCCAATATCGTGTTTTTTTTCCTTTCGATGAATACCTTTTCGTCTCAAAGAAATAAAAGAGGTTCATCTTTTTCATTCAATCAATGCAATAGCAAGAAAACTATGAAATACTCGATGCAAATAAACTCTAATGCTTGATAATGAAAATAACTTAGAGTTGGGTACAACGAGAACAAATTTTCTTTTAAATGTTTTTAAAATGCAAAAACATTTTGGGATACTTTTTCAATCCAACAAAATATTTATGGTCAATAAAGAAAAATTACAACAAACAACATAATCACTACATTGTGGATGTTTTCTTTTGATAATAACATAAAATATCTTAAGGGATGCAAGAGCGGGAGGGAACCTTTTGGATCTTGGAGGAAATACAAAATTATTAATTTTTGCAAGTGGGTTAGGGAGAGCTACTAACAATCAAGCATAACATTATGCTTTTTATTTGGGTTTGGAACATGTAGTTTCTCATGGAATACATCCTATTCTTGCAACAGATGATTGTTTCTTGACCATTTCTCAAGCTAGGAAATAACAAGGTCTCAATGGTAAAACAGTAGGTAGACTCCAAAATCTCATCAATAGGCTTCTTCTCCTGATTCCAGATGTTTTACTTACACATGTGAAAAGAGAAATTAGTCATGTAGATATGCAAGCAAATAAAGCTTCCCATCTTTACCGATGAAGAATAAGAAAGAACGGGACAAATTACCACATGTTGGTTCCCCTGACTCTTTCTTAAAATATAAATGTAGAAGGAGTGGCTTGTCAATACAATGCTTGTTACCATAATGTGGAATTGTTTTTAGATATAAGGTCAATATAACAGTCTTAATCACCCATATTACTCTGCCCCATCCACAATCAATGCATTTTTTCACCACTACAAGGATAGAGGTCTTGCTATACACATGCCATTTATGATGAAGGACATCATCTTCATTACCATCACATGGACTCTTCCAGGCTCTTTGATAGATGAAACTTTCTGAATAAGATTTCATAGTGAATAAGTTAAGCCTTGTTTTGCAAGGAGAAAGAATAATCATGTTAATGAATTTGAAATGGTTATATTGTTTACAGTGGTGAATGCAACTACCATTCCATTCACCCTAAGATAGTGTCTCTTAGCTATTATTCCTAGTGGTTATAACATAGGTGATTTCTTAAGGAAACCTCTAATCTCGGTTCAGGAAAGTTGAAATGTTGAAAGAGAAATATTCAAGGTTGATAGAGCAGATTGGCAGTAAGGGAAATTAGGAAACCATTGTTCAATAGGCTGAGAGTGATGATGTTAATATCTCAATCTCAGAGGAGCAGACATGAATAAAGTAAGGAAATACTAATGAAGACCAGGCCATGGATAGTGGTTTAGTTCCACTTAGTTCCTTTACTTTTCTCAATTTTATAGAGTTTTATATGTATATTTTTGCCAGCTTTTATTGGGACAATATGCTAAAGTATATAGTATTGTAGTAGATGAAACCAATATGCAAATTACATCAAGGTTTTGAAACTGGATTTGTGTTTGTAGTTAAAATTTTGTAATGGATACTCCATGCATATCTTTGAAACTCTATGCTTTTTTGGGTTGATGTTAATCAGCCTTCATATAATCCAACATAACAATTCTAGTTTAAAAAGAAGTAACATTAAAGATCTTAGTATAAAAGAAGTAAAGTTATCTTTCTTAAACTACTAGATCACAAAGCACAAAAGGTGTGTGTATTTCAAGAAAGATATTTTAAGTTTCTTGAAGACACGCAATTCACAAATTAAAGGTGCAAGTTGTGCATGGGATTAACAAAAAAATATCGCGTAAAAAATAATCTACTTGATGCATTCACTCAAAAAAGGATTGAAGAGATGTTCACTTTTATTCTCAAGACACTAATTGATAATTGATTTTTTCTTGGTAAACATATATCTATCAACTATTCCTAAAAATCTAAGCACAACACAACCAGGAAGATATAAAGACAACAAAAATTGAAAAAAACATGCTAAAACAAACTCTTTTCAATAATGGTCACTACTGTTGTCTAAACAAATGGAACTGAAATGGTCTAGTCATACTTTAGGACCGAAAAGTCCGTCTAGTCACTACTCTTGAGCAAACAGGCATGGCTAGGTTGTTTGAGAGAGAATAAATGATTTAAATGCTTAGAAAATTTTCTCATATCTATCCCAAAAATTCCCAAATTGACCACCAAGACAAGACAAACTATATCATGGTTTTTAAAGAGAAAATAACAAAGAAAAACAATCGATTTAAAGAAAGTTCAAACAATTTTCCCTGGTATGGTTGGCAATTCTATTATGAGGGAAAGTGCCACATATCTAATGAGATAAGTGCTTTCCTTAATGAGTGGGTTACTCACCTATAGATAAACAAAATAGCTACTATAATATTCCCTAGATTCAACATGCATGTGAAGCAAAATTTTCAGAAGAAGAAAGAGTTTTGTGTACCTTATTATTGTCATTTGTCGAAAACTTTGTTGAGTAGAGTTCTTGAATTATAATCCCTACTCCTGAGCTACGAGTGGCTTTTTGCACACAAGAAAACACAATACTTTTCTCATCCTTCTTGCATTGAGTAAATAAGAATAGACATGCATAAAGAAATTAACGTATACATCGTAGATCCAAAAAACATAACACATATATTATGGGGGCTGGGGGAGAAGCGAACTTATTTGTATTAATTACTAAGGAGAAAAATCTTACTTACAATCGTTGACTTTGCTTGTTGTGCTCCATTCTCTAGATCTTGAGTCTCCTCCTTTTCCATTAGCTCCATACTTAAAAACTTCAAACAATAGAATTGTCTTTCTCTTTGATACGATAATCCTCTTCGACCTTCATTTAAACTCATCCATGTTCACCCAACATGTCTCTTTTATATCTTTGAATTAGGTCTAAACATGGTGATTATTATGAAGTGCATGCTTTTCATGCATTACAAGTCTCCTCCATGCAAAATGTATATGTATATAAAGAGGTTAGGCGAGTCACTAACCATACCTCATCCACAACAAGCAAGTCACTAATCATATCTCTCCCTACTCATATCTCACCCATAAAAAGTGAGGGAAATTGCCATATTACTCCATTTATTGTTGATATATCACTGATATTTGTAAAAGCTTGATTGATACCCTTTATCCACAGGTGGAAAATGCATGTATAAAGAACAATTTGCCACAACAATATGGTAGAAAAAGTGCTTTTTATGTCGAGCTTCATCAGAGTAGGAGTTTAGGATGGAGAACATTATGACCGACGATGAGTAATATTTCTATCTCATTAGGTGGAATTTAACAGCAAGAAAAACCAGTGAGCTTGCTTCCAGCCATTAATTAAGAGCTCAAGAGAAATCTATGTTCCCTATATGGTGCTTCCCAATGCATCCCCTCTGTCTCAGTTTCATGTGAATGCACACTTCTGGTGTGGCTTAACTGCGCTCTTACCCTTCACTAATTGGCTGGTAAAAGTGAATGTAGGTCATTGTAATTTTTAGTTAAAACCATTCTTCTAGAAATTATAAGAAGGTTGGGATATGAGATCAAGACTATCTTGTTTCATAGTACCAATATGGAAGGACTATTTATGTTGGGATACAAGGGCCTAATGTAGAAGACGATATTCTATATGATTTTAAAAAAAAAGTTTTCACATCGATGGGAACATTTGCTTACTTGAGTGTGCACTTCTAGTGCCACTCTTGCCCAATTTGAAGCCTTGGTCATGCTTTATAGGCCCAAAGTAGTGACCATATTGATGTGGTCGCATTTTTAGGGATGATTGTAGTGACTGATCACCCCTTCCCCTAGGGAAAGTCCCAACCATACACACATTCTTTGTTTATTTCACTATTTTGAAGTCAAATTCTTGTGTAGAATGTGTCTTGATGTCTACTAAGGTACTCTTCATCAAGGGTGTTAAATATCATTATAACGGTCCTTTATGGCCCTATTGAAAAAATAGAATTAAGGTACACTTGGGGACTCGGGACAACCAAGTGAATTCCATGCCTTGTACCTTGGAATTTCTCTCTTTTTTTCTGAGTAAATCAAGTCAATTCATTGATGATATTAAGAGATTCCTCTCTAATTATCAATGTTGTTAGAAGGGAGACATACATAGATGGAACACACCCATGTAGAATGTAGCAAATAATTTATAGTCTTCTCATCTCCTTTGATTCAATTTTCCTTTTACACATTCGAAGGGAAAACAACTACAAAGTTGATCTCATGACAAATCAAGCAATTTATCTAGATAAGGGGTCCTAGGAAAAAATGGGGGAACCTCCAAGATGTTTTGGTTACCTAATATTATTATATAGTATGGTAACAATATCCTCCCATCTTAAAATTCAAAAATTTAAATACCATACCCATGCACACACTACTAGGAAACAAACTTATAGTAAAGGTTTTTAAGAAACCTCTCAAAAATATGTTTCCTTTATCCATTTATAGCATAGGTTGCTAGCGGAGGTGAGCGATCGAATGTTTTAGTGGAAGATTTTTTATTGGTTTTCTTAAATTATTATCTCGCACCAATGTGCTAAACATCAATATGCGTCGGTGCTCTAAATAACACAATGCATCGATATCAAAATACCCCATTTTCGTGACAAAAAAATTGTATATTTTTATTTTGCATAAAAATTTAATTGGTGTTCCACAAGAATATAAAAGTTTGAGTGCAATATTCCTATATTATTGCCTCAATGTGTCATCATACATAAAACAACGACTAGTGATAAAAAAAATGTTGAAAAATGGTTTTTATTTAAAAAATAAATAAAAGAGGAATTGAATGCACTTTTGTCTTCAAAATATTTGACGCTATATATCTATATATTACATTGGATAAACAATTTAAAAAGTTATTAGTTTTTTAATAGTTTATCCATGCACCCAAACATCAAAAGCACACTAAAGTGCATGCATTTACATAAACCTACGATAAAATATTTAATAATTACCAGCATAGATCCATGTTAAACTTGGATCTAGAACGCACCGAGAGGGATCCAATTTCTTTAGGTGTAAGTTATTTTTATCTTAAATTTTTAAATGTTCATAAAAAATTACACCTCAAACATTTTGATCCCTTTAGTGTTTGGTAAATTCGGGTTTAACATGGATCTTTTAATTACTTTTCATTTAGTTTTATTATTGGGTTTTTATTATTTGATAAACATAAATATATGAATCCACAATATATTTTATTTTTATTTTTTATTTATGTCAGCTAGCATAACGTGGCTAACGTGACAGGATCTCCCCCATACTGGGTTGAGAGCACCTCGCTTCTCTCGATGCAATAAGTCGACCCTTTAAAAACATAAAAAAAGAAGCTAGTGCATTTTAGTATATGGCACACCATATGTGCAAATCGGACTTTGGCCTATATATATATTTATTTACGGTTTTAACCATTTATAGATGCACTTGTAGAGTACAATCGCCTTGGTGTGCCGAAATATACACAAAGCACTGACTAATGATTAATTTTTTCCAATATACAATAGGTTTTTTATTTTAAAAATTAACATGGGATCCAATGTGTTTGTATGTACAAATAACCCTAGTGCGCACTAAGGTAGACAGAGCACGAGATATGCAAAAGGGTTGAATTTCTTTTACCCCTTTACTAGTGTGCCTAAATAACACACATGCACCTATGCACACAATTATTAAAGCACATCGAGGTAGGGTAAAATAGAAAACACAATATTGAAATCAATTTCATTTTTACAACCTCTATAGTGCTCCAGACCACCTAAGCACGAGTATACACCCTTTGAAAATAGATTTCCAATTCGTTCTTGAACCTTATCTCTATATGATGACTTGCACCTCCTAACAAGATCATGTCATCTGCAAATTAAGCGTGGTTGACATCCTTAGTTCCATGAACCATTCTGATGCTAATTAAGTCTTGATCCTTCCTAGCTTTCTCGAGTTGTAGACTGAGCACTGAAGCTTGAATTGCATAGAGCAAGGGAGATACAGGGAAACCTTGCCTTAGTCCTCGGGAGGCTTGAAAGAATGGTGCTGGTCTTCCATTGATGAGAGGAGTTATCCATGGTTTACGTATGCAAGCTTTAACCCAACGAATAAAACTAGCTTCAAACCCATACCTTAGCATCACCTGAAGCAGAAATGGATGACAAACTCTGTCAAAAGCATTTGCTATATCTAATTTCACCACCATACCTCTTTCATGATTCTTTAGATTGGAATGGATTGCTTGTTGTACCAGTATGATATTATCCCAGATCTTCCTACCTTAGATAAAACCTCCTTGATTCTCTGGGATGATTTGTGACAGGATGTATTTTAGTCTCTTAGCCATAATTTTTGTGATTATCTTATAGCTAATATTACATAATGAGATGGGTCAAAATCTGTCGAAATATAATGCATCTTTCTCTTTAGGTATTAAAGCTAGAAAGGTTGAATTTGTGCTACCACCGATTTTTTCACATTGCTGAGATTTTATCACCATCTTGAGAAAATCCTTAAGGATAATATCCCAACATATCTTAATGAATATAGCACTGAATCCTTCTGGGCTTGGTGCTTTATCTTCTTCCATGTCCTCCACTGCCGCCTTTAGTTCTTCTAACGTGATCTTTTGGGTAAGTTTCTTGTTATCCTTTCTCTTGACCAACTTAGGCACTAAATCCAACAGTGTTAAGTTTGATGGATTAGTAATAGGATATGCAAAATAGATGGCACCAAAGTAAAAAAAAAGCTTACTCTTTTATTTTATCAAAATGAGTGACAACTTGATCTTAAAGATGAATTTCTTGTACAATCTTAGAATGCTTCCTTACCTATGCTTGTTTGTGGAAAAAAAGTAGTATTATGATCCCTGACTTTAAGCCGGAGACTTCTTGATTTTTTTCTCCATAATTATTCTTCTTGCCTATAGGCAGCTTGTAGATCGTGATAGAGAGAGACTTCTTTTTATATTACTTCTTTTGTGTTCGGGACCGCCTCCATTGCTAGCTGATGCGCCTCTAATGATAGGAGGGCTTTGGATTTATTTTTAGCAGGTGACGAAATAGACTTGGCCCACAACTTGATAGATTTTTTAAGTCTTCTCAACTTTTCTTCCCAAATGTAAAAGGCTGAACCTGAGACAGGGACAGACCAGGTTTCAGCTACCAGTCTCATGAAATCTTTATAAGACGTCCATAGAGGGATAAATCAGAAAGGAATTGGGTCGATATTCTGTTCATTTTTTATCTCTAACATGATTGGCTTATGGTCTGATCCCCCAAATGACAGGATTTTGGAGGAGGCATTAACTCCAAGAAGTAGAAAGGAATATTGGATCAGAAATCTATTAAGTCTAGCAGATAAATGTCCTGGACCCAACCTCTTGTTAGTCCAGGTAAACTTTCCTTTAGAAGGGATGACATCAGAGAGCTCCCAGTCTAAAATAAGCTCATCCACTTGTTCCCTTATGGGATCTATGACCAAAGATCCTCCTCTTTTCTCAACTTGATTTATAATGACATTTAGATCACCGGCTAGAATGATATTTTCCAACAAAGTATTGCTCCTTACTTCCCTCAAATAGTTCCAACAATCTTTTTTTCTCCAGTAAATATGACATGGACATAAATATTAAATAGGATTACCTGGATATTAGTTTCTTTATGCAACAACTTAGTAAGGATCCACTGGGTGTAGTGCTTGGATTCAATCAGCTCAAACTGCTGATCATCCCACAACGTTCCAATTCCTTCGTAGGATCCCCTAGAGTTGACTGCGAGTCCTCCACCTTTTTTTCAATTTCTTTTACTTAGTTGGAGAAATGTTTATTTCTCCAACTTTGTCTCCTGAATCAGTAGCAGGTTAGGTTGGGATATTTGAATTAATTCTCTCATGGCATCTTCCTTAACTTTACTTCCTAGGCCTCTACAGTTCTAGGAGAGAACATTCATTACTTACTCTTGGTAGCGGAGGGAATCCCTTTCTAGGATTGTCCTTGTTGTCGAGTATTTCTAGGATTTCGAAGGAGTTTTTCCAAGGTTTGTTGAGAACCTTGGAGCTTTTCTTTGTATGTGGATTTCTCCCTTATTTCTTTGATGATTTTCCTTCCTCTTTCTTTTTTCTTACCTGTTGTAATCATCTCGATTTCACCTTCCTCTTCTTCCTCCTCATCGAAGTCAGTGTCATCTTTTGTATTCTCCTGATTCCCTCCTTCCTTTACCTCCGCTACTCCTGGATCTGGATGGGCCGAAGGATTGAATTCGTACTCAAATTGGTTCAGTGGGACAACTCCTTTTTCTGATTCTTTGTTTTCATCGATATTGATTTCCTCTATAATAAACAATGGTCCAAAACTATTCCCGTTTCCCTTCTGTAGTGCAGGATTTGTCTCTGTAGAAGTTTTCCTTGGCACATTATTTTTTAGCTCATTTCTTGGTGGTTTCCCACCTTTTTAATTCGTATTGGTTTTCTTTACTGCTTTCCATCCTTCTTCCTTTTCTTATTGGGCTTCTTGTTTTCGAGGGCAGTTGCGAAGGAAATGCCCGTATTCATGACATCCTCTACACTTGAAATGCAACTGTTCATAATTAAACTTTTGAAAATGATACTAGGCTCCAACTGTAAGTTTGACTGCCTCGGGTAGACTAGATTTTAGGTCCTCCACGTAGATCTGAGCACAAACATCTTGGTATTTGGGGATTTCCATGTCAATAAATCTTCCCAAGATGTTCCCAATTGATTTTAGTGATTCAGGATTCCAAGTGTGCATTGAGAGGTTTGGTAGCCTGACCTAGACTAGGACAACTTTAGGAATATCTGCCTCTGGATCAAAATACGGTGTCCATATGTTTAGATAGAGACCTTGCAGACCCATGAATTATGGACCGTTTCAAAAGAATAGATCCTTATCTATCTTATATTCAAAGTCAAAAAAGAAGTATCCTCATCCCATTGAGTATGAAGCTATGTTTTGGTTAATCAGAGGCCTCCAATTTCTCTCGACCCAACTCTCGGTGGGTTTCAGGGACGGTTATAGACGAGTAAACTGCCCTATCAATTCTCGATCTACCAAAGAGAGTGCAACCCAGATGGTATCCTCTGGAGGAAAGGCTACGACAGGAACATCTTTGATCCTCTTAACAAACTTCGGTGGAGCTCTGTTGGATGTCTTCTTGCTCTGTGAAGCAACTAATCTTGCAAAGTCATCTATTTCGTTTGAGATCGAAGGATAGGTCACCGATCCTCCATCTCCAATCGTCATTGGTTACAACGGTGAGCTAAAAACACAAGTTCACAACAATCCTCTGTCATGCTGAGACTCCCAACGCTCTATCTGGATCAGATGCGAAGGATCTGGTGCAAACTGCACCCCTCAATCATATCTACCTGTGCACAGTCTTAGCAACAGGGCTTCTACGATAGCAGCAAAAAATAACAACGGTGCATTACTATTATAATGCACCATAATGATATTTTAAAATCTCCACTTAATTGAGGTGGAATATTTTAGCTATTCCATATGGGGGTGCTTCATTGTTTTTACTCTACGAATTGTCGACAGTGCACCACTATTTTATTGGCGCACCAGTCAGCACAAGACTATTAAAAACCCAAAGGATGCGTGTGCTTATGATAACTGCACCAGTATTGTTGGTGCACACACTGATAGTGCCGATGTGTTTTAGTAATGATGCACCATATGGATTTTTTAACAGTTTTATCCAAAATACTGATGCCCTGCTAAAACCAATGAGCACTGTTGACAATGCATAGAATATAGTAATGCACTATGTACAAGGTGAATTGTACAATATGCCACAATTCCAATCTTTGGAGATTTTAAAATATGAAATCAGTGCATTCTAATATTAATGCACTGTACTTAGTTTGATGTGAATCTAACTATTAGGCATTGGTTACAGTGCACACAATGTATTTACTGGCACTGTAACCAATGGGTCTACAGTGGTCCGCACCAGTAAGTGTATTTTTAAAAAATACATGTGTGCCTATAAAATAATAATGCACTTTTAACGGCGTATTAGTCATTGATATGCATTGTTAATGATGTGTTAGTGTTTTATAGGTGCATCGAGTTTTAAAAAAACAAAAATTCCAAACAAACTAGACTGATGCAAATCGACCGGGACACACTGATTACGGTGTGCGTTTGTATCATAAGTGCATTGTTATTGTCAGTGCGCTATAATAAGCACGGATTGATGTTAATCACAAAAACCCACCTCAATTGCGGTGCAGTGTAGTATGTGCATCATGTTCGATGTGTTAGGTTTTTTTACACACAATGAATGATGTGTTAGGTATTTGTAGGCACTGTTGACAATGCATTATTTATTTTAAAGTGCAAGGATGATATTTTTTACATTGTTTTCAAAAATAAAATAAAATAAATAAATAAGGCTATTTAATATTGTATGGGATTGGGAGAGTAGAGAGAAGGAGAGGGATTTGTAACCTCTCCCTATTACAATTCATACTCACCAGCTATTATGGAATGTTCAACCTCCTCAAGTTTTATGAGAAAGTGACATCCCTTAGAGATAACACAACATTACTCAGATAGTTGATTCATCGTTGGTATCATTCCAGGTAAACATTTAGTGTTGATCTTGATTTTTGGTTCCATCCCATTGAAAAGGATATATATTTCAATACTAGACTATTCATGAGATGGGAGGATTTTCCCCATTTCCTTAATCTCTCACCTAGAATTGCAGGAGAGAATCAATTGGGATATGCTTAGAGATATGCCAATGATGACATCATTACCCCTTCTAGCTTCCAAGTTGTTGTTAACTAGCTAGATTTGCATGCATTCGGTGCAAAGGAGGTTAGGTGCCTCTCGCTTATGGTCACGATAGTGTCCCACCACACCTTTGATGGGTAGCAAATTAGTTTCCCCTTTCGTATTATGTAGATTCTTTGGTGTAGACACTTAGATGTATTAGGTGGTTTTCCATTTTTTTGTTACAATTTTGTTTTGCTTTGGATCATTGTCATGCTGTGTTTAATGGGAAGACAATATTCTCATTTGCTTCATAGTTATTTTGCATATTTTTTCTAAGGATTTTCACCATTGAGCACTCATTTGAGCGCAACCCTCCTAAGTCGAGGACCAATCCGTGTATGTGCGCACTAGTAGAAAAAGTGAGATAAATGACTTTAAAAACTACTAAAAATTGCATATAAATGACTACATTTAATCTAACTAATAGACATTTATTGCAACTCATTTATAACGTGACTAAACATGTGACTAAAATATTTTAGTCATTTATTAGTTGTTTTGATTGGTTAGTTTGGTCGTATATTTAGTCATTGTTTTAGTCATTAATTGTTGTTAACTGGTCATTTATTTAGTCATTATCTACTTTTAACTGGTCATTTGATTAGTCAATGATTGTTGTTAATTGGTCATTTATTTAGTCATTGATTATTGTTAATTGGTCATTTATTTAGTCTTTGATTGTAGTTAACTAGTCATTTAGTTAGTCATTAAAGGAGTTGTCTAACTAGGGGACGATTTTGACTTTCTGACTGATTTTCAGTTGGAATCCGGTGAATTTAAGTCACAAAATTTTGTAATTTTTGTTGTTTGTTGGGCGATATTAAGTGCAGAAATGAAATCACATGACAAGAAAACCCCCAAGCACATACATTCTGTAATATCTAGCAATGTTTTTGTACGTTTTGAAAATTCCGTGAAGATTCATAGCTAGAAACGAGTAAAAACCAGCCGGAAATAGAGAGAAAATCGTCCCCTAGTTAGACAACTCAGTCATTAAATGTTGTTAACTGGTCATTTATTTAGTCATTGATTGTTGATAACTGGTCATTTATTTAGTCATTGATTATTGCTAACTGGTCATTTATTTAGTCATTGCTTGTTTTAACTAGTGATTTAATTAGTAATTGATT
Organism: Pseudotsuga menziesii; assembly: GCA_001517045.1. Lineage (NCBI taxonomy): Eukaryota > Viridiplantae > Streptophyta > Pinopsida > Pinales > Pinaceae > Pseudotsuga > Pseudotsuga menziesii. The sequence continues at coordinate 501,817 of LPNX011194613.1, read as the reverse complement.
TATGTAGATAGGGCATGGAGGAATCAAACCACTAATGTCCTACCTGTAAGGCAGGTGCTCTTCCATTAAGCTAGCACCCTTTAGTAGAATTATTATATAATTATACATATGTGTTCTAAGACATTAACATGATGACTTTTCCAAATATTACAATGGAAAAATCTAATAAAGCTTTTTTTCAATAACAAAAGTTCATCAACAGAGGAAATTTAACTAATTGCGTAGATTTTGTAAATTGATATGGGCAAGGTCAACATGCACAGAAAAAAAAAAAACATATATAAGAAATAGATTTATAGGATTATCTATTAGTTTTCTAATGCATGATCTTTAATATCACACCAATCACAGGGGGTTCTATTGAATGGTATATTTTTTGCTAGGGTGACTTTGGACCTACATAATCCATGAGTTGAATTTCATTGGGAACCCATTATGTCGTGCATCTCAATGTTATCTCTAAGGTCATGGAAAACAACAAAAGAGTCCAACTTACAACTTTGCATGGGACAAACAAAGCATCCAAATCAATAGGTCATGGAAGCTTAAGCAGATCGTCCACTAAGTCCTTATCCTGGGAGTCAAGTAATGGAAAAAGAAATCAAGCCTAGAGGTTTTCCTCACCCAATTGAGAGGGTCCAGATACATCATTGACCTATTTTTCAAGATATCCCATGGCCTAGAATGTTGGAAAGCAATGCTTTCTTTTGGGTTGAATCCTTCATCACTTGGATCCATCCTCCTTCAACATCATTGTTAACCTAAGGACCAATTTGAGATCGTGGGCACTATGCGGGTGGGGTCACCTAATTGTAAACATTATTCATTAATGGGAAATCCTAGAGACAATGGTTGGGACTTGTACACCCAAAAAAAATGTTCAAAATATTAATATAACACCCATGCTAGGGTTAAGGTTAATTCTTTAAGTTCCATTGGAAAATTGACCTTAACACACACTCAAAGCCGAGGCTTATGGTTAAAAAACCTATCAAGAAAATGACATATAAATCCTCCTATGGAGTGTCAACGTATATTACAAGAATGGCCATAGTGGCATTCAAAAACTACGGACCTCAACCCTTAATGGGTATGACAACTAAGTTTCCTAGCTAGCAAAAACCCTTCAAACATGGGAGAAAACAACTAAGGCATGTCTATCTCTAGGAGCCCCTCCGAAGGACTTTCAAGACGTCATCCTTTTCAACAAATTGAAACAACAAAAAACACTTTTTCAAGTTTCAATTATGGACACAATGTAACCCAAGTGGCTACCAAGGCCCTAACCAAATTTCTTATCACAATCCTAGGTAGGACACACCCACAAAATATCCCAACATGGCTTCCTCCCTAAAGTAATAACAAACATAAGCAAATTAGTTCCAAAAAAACATCAACATGAATTTTATTAGAATCAAAGTTAAAGTTATTTGATGATTGACATTCAAAACAAATTCACGAGGACCATTTGGAGGTACTATAGTCATTATGCAATCATTGAAATAACTAGTGCAATTTCAAGTTGTGGGTCCAACATTATTGACATCACTCAACCTTATGAGAGAAGCTTACACCATAACAAGTACAACAATCAATATGCAATGATTGGATTATATATTAGGAAAGGAAAAAAGATCACAACCCTTCACACCATGTTGAAAACCCTAACAAAGCTCAACCTTACTAATCGTTCCCAAGTTCAAACAACTTGACTGACTTGAAAAAGGGATTAAGGTACACCTCCTTTCATGAGGGCATCACAAAATATTATAATATACATAACTATATTATAATTGTATATTTTATATTTTACATAAAAGTGAATATAGTGTGTAGATATACATACAAAAATAAGAGACATGTCACAACCCCTGCACCCAAATTTCATAAATGGTGCAACAACACTCATACATGCACCCACACCCACGCAAACTGGCTAATTCATAACAAAATTATATATTCTAGTACATGACAAAAAGTACTTTTATAAATTATAACACAAATTCGAAAATAACTATTGCTCATTTACTCTTTTTCCATCTGAACACATTTAACATGGTGGATAGCCAGGTTTCGTAATATTAAAAAGTTTTCAAGGAATGTAATATCTACATACCAATGGTAAAACCGTTTGAAGCAACCTTAATATCATTAGTCATAGCCTGTGATTTTGATTAAACAATACTTCAAATTATAATCATCTGGCCATCTAGTTTTCGAAGAATCTTCCATTACTTTGTCATTTTATGCCTTGGGAATCATTGACAAGACATATTTTCCAAAAAGGAGGAGCTCATATATCTCAAGACTACGGAACTCCAAAAGCCTCTGTAGAAATGAAGCATGAAAAGCATTTAGAGATAGTATAATATTGTTTATATATATATATATTAAATACTACCATTAAAATTGCAATAGAATCCAAGATAAAATTTATGCTTAAAGATATGCATCTTATGACAAGCTTGGGTTACTAGGGATTTGTTGATTCTCTCACATGCACTGCTTCAGCTCTAATTGCCTCAAGACGACCATATGTTTTCTGAACTATCTCATCAAAAGCAAGCCCCCCAAGTGCTGTTGTTGTAAATATACAAAATAAATAAAAATAAAAATTGTTCAAGGTCTCAAATCAATGACCATACTACAGACAATAGGATAGGGACATTGACAAGCCCATAAATAAATGAGATTACCCTGCTGCCATATCAACTGCTTTGTTGACACTAGATTCACAAAGGATTTTTATTTCATTTCCATTTCCCATTTCTGCACTCTCAACATTCTCACCTTTGTTAAAATCCAAATTACCTTCATCGCTTTCATTACTTAATGTAAAGATACATTGGACTTGCTTGAGCTTTCCATCAAAGACAACTTTATCTCCTCCTGACAATTTTGCTTTTGTTCTATTGCATAGTAATTCATAATGACTAGACAAAGCTTCCAGCTCCTACAAATATCAAAACTGTTCAGTCCTTCATATGACACTTGATAACGTATTAGATAACAGGACAGTAAAAAGCACCTTACCTCAAGTTTCTAAGGAAAGTTAGATATATGACTAAAAAAATAAGATATGCAATTTTTTAGTTAGCTATGGAAATGAATGCTCCAAAAATACCATCATAGATGGATATTCATTATGTAATACACAAAATAGAAAGGTATTGAGGTGGATATTATTCAAGATAAGAGACAAATCATGTAATTAGTAATTATATATCAATGTCCAATGATGTTTCTCATATAAGTTCAAATTTGAACAACAAATGGGGAAGACAAATATTACATTGTAACCTAACAAATTCAAGGCACTTGTATACTATCCATATTAAATAATAAATGAAGAGGCTTGCCTTTCATTTTCTCCAATAATAGTGCATCGAAAGTTGCTTGAATGAAATTATGCAAGTAATTATGTTGCGTGAAGACTGCGACTTGACAATAAGAACCAAAAAGTTATAGTCTGTCCTAAGAACTTCTATCAATAGCATTGTAGATATAATAAGTCAGAAAATACAAAGAACTCCAAAAGCAATAGCTTGTGATGAATGACCAACATAAATGAGATGGCATTACAAAATTGAAATATAAATGTGGTGTGTTGGAACAAAAGTGTCTAAAGCGACATAAGAAGAAGCATGTGGATAAGACACCGGGTCCATGGGAACTAAAAAATAAATCTAATTATGAGGAATCACAAAGAAAATACATTTATGAAAAGATAAGAAAACACTAAACATATATTCTAACCTACTAAAGTATGGGCAAAGTATTTCTCTCATAATTGACTAAAGTGGCTACATTACAGTATGAAAAAAAGAGCAAAAAGCTACATTTCTATGCTTCTCCATTGCTTCATTTACAAAAGTTTCAGAGTTTTTGTAATATTCATTTTTTTATCAGTGAAGAATTCAATGAATTTTATACAATTCTACTACATATGTAAATATTTGAATTATTCTTTATGAGGCAATATATATAAGAATATGGCACAAATTAGATGCTTCAAACAAACAATGCACATAAAACAATTAAAAAGAAAATCTAGTCTGTAAATATAAGCAACTTAATCAAGCCACCAATCTTTATTAGGCAAACAATTTTGGAGAAAATACTAGTGAAATCAAGTGTGCCAATCCTTTCCCTAACTCATTGACAAAAGCAATTATGAATGATGAGAATAAAATTATGATATTTCAGTTTTTCTTCCATGGGTTTTCAACTTTCACTTTTATAGTAAATAATGTGATCATGAGGAAAAGGTTCTCCTGTCCTAGATTATATTATGTTATAAATATATTATTTACTAAGCACCTCCAACATCTCCATATTGTCTACAAATAAGAGAAGAAAACTAAGACTATGACAAGCAATACAAAAATTTCAGTCAACAAGCAAACTCTAGACCATCTAGGACTTCATCTCTCCTAAATGAATCGAGGAGAGATGATGTCCTATGCAAAACTAAAGGTTTCATGATGTTTGGCACGTTTTGAAGTTGGCTGATAGAGTTATGTGAAGACATACATAAAACACTTAAAATTTTGATTAAATACCACTTAAATGTGCCATGATCCAGGTTGACTTTGAAAGATGCTTATCTACAACTGGCATGAACATTTGCAGGAGCATATGAGAGTGAGTGACCATGCATAAATGAAAGTGCATGTAATCCCAAACACCAATGGAAATCATTCCTATGGTTATAACCAAGCAGGAAGATCGTGGCACGAGCAAACACTAAACCATAACCCTAAATGTTGCAAAACACCTCAGGCATAAAATAATGCATGCATTGCATACACCACTCAACTCTTTTACATTGGAAAAGATGATTAAGATGTAGTAGTGAGATGATTTAATAGGATTAGTAGAGATCGGTGGATGATTCTAGGGATCCATAGCAATTATTCATGCTTGAATAGTGTTTGGGGAATTCAATAAAAATAAAGTTTATTATAAGTAGAGAGTTCATTATAAGCAAAACATTGCCTTTCGATCATGATCAAGTATTTTTTATAATAAGCGAGAAGAGTTGCTTTCTTGTTTTTTATTTCTCAATAGTTTCGATCCTTCTCTAGGATCATCTTTACGAGAGTGGAGGTCTCACCCAAATCTGCTATCTCAATATTCATTAATACATATATTTGAGTTGCTTTTTGAGTCGACCATATCTCCTTGGTCATGATGTTTGAATAAGCATTTGTTATCAACTATTAAAGTAAGGTTAATATATGATGTACATTCTACGCCAAGTATATTCCTGTGAATAGTTACGTAGAGGTTAGGGAATTTAAATCCAAGGCTCACAATGAGATCACCAATTATGTGGTTTTTTATTTTGAAGAATAGGTGTCCATCCTCACAGAGGATGCTATGATTGAGCATAAAACATATATGAGCTTTGAAGAGATGGGAACACTGATTGGAATTACACTCAAAAGGGATGAGTGAATATCTTGGTAAAAGAGTTATGAGGATTGCATGAGGGAATCACTGGGTGGTAATTACTTCTATGAAATTAATTCAAAATAACAATACCAATTTAAAGTATTTGAAGTGCTCGAAAGGGCTAAGAGAACATATTCACAAATGAGTTGTGAATATTGTATAAGGAAAGTAATGGGCGGTAATTACTTCTAGGAAATTATTTCAAAATTATTTGAAGCACTGGGTGGTAATAACAATGCCAAAAGTAAACTTTGCTAAAATCAAGCTAAAACCTTCAACAACATAGGAAAGATAATTCTTGATTGAAACACCACTGAAGCATGGCTCCTATGCTCTACTCAATGGAACTTGCAGCATGGGTATCCCAATTCCCAACCTATAGTACAAGTTCCCTAAAGAATGCATTTAATATTTTGATACTGCTTGTATCTGCAGGACTTACAATTTTGATGGTTCAGGGTAAGTTTATGAGAAAATAGATTGAGGTGAATCAAAAGCAGTTTCTCAAATTGTTAAATCACTTAGACGTCCAAATGGAGGTAACTTCTCTTTCTGTTCTAACATTTACTTTATATTAATAGAGGAAATGATTACATGGGACCCTTGTATAGAGGTGGAACCATTTTCAATATTGTATTGCCAAGACTAATAATCATAAAAGAGCTGAGAAAGAAAAACCAAAAAATACAGCTATAGACTCACAGTCATGTGCTTCATTAATTATTTTCATGTAGTACTAGACAATCCTAACTAGATTGTATTCATACCTTTCTTTAAATATTTTGTATGGAAGTTCGAATTTTTACTTCTTGGTGGGAGAATTTGTGGTGAACCTTAAGTAGTTGGAACTTGTCCTATTTGAAGTTCTTAGTAACCTTAAAGAATTATGTCGTATGTTTTTATTTGACCTTGATTCTAAAAATATCATAACTAGTACTTCGGTCTTACTTTTATAGCTTGTTGAACATTTTAGTTAGCTATTATTTTGTCATTTTCATTGATTGTGAGATTGCATGTTGCAAATTTAAGAGGCCGACTCATTAAAAATTAGATATGTTGCAAAAAATCCCCATGAATATAAAAACATGGGGTTGTCCTTTGAAGCATCTTGTATTTGGTTCTTATTTGGAATCATCGTCCTTTTCTGGATGATACCCATCATGAATGGGGGAATATTTGATGCACTCAAGGTTAGGGTGTTAATTAGTAAATTGCGACCTTGCTCTGGCAGCATGAACCGAATTTAGTACAACCATTGCAATATATGTAAAAGGAGGTTTTCTGATGGGAAGCATGAAAAAGAGGCCAACGATACTTCTCATCAATTCATTATCAATAAAATACTTCCAAACATATATGAGCCTCCATGTTTAGTCCATGAGACACAATTGGAAAATGTTTGACGTTTGTCAACCGTTTAGGATTTTTTTGTCCCCTGAGAGAATATCTTCACAAATGAATTGTAGGGATTGCATGAGGGAAGCACTGGGTGGTAATTACTTCTATGAAATTATTTCAAAATAACAATGACAATTTAAAGTATTTAAAGCACCCAGAAGGGATGGGAGTACCTTCACAAATGAGTTGTGAGGATTGCATAAGGGAATCAATGGGTGGTAATTACTTCTAGGAAATCATTTAAAAAATATTTGAAGCATTGGGTGGTAATAACAATGCCAAAAATAGAAAGAGAACCAAAATACGTGAGTCAAAAGTAAAAGTATTATGATCGCAGCTAACAATCTTGTGTGAGGAGAACGCATGCAAACCCACACTCGACGCAACAAACGAGGTGGATCTACCAGAGCAACGAAAGGGAGGCTAGGAAGGGATTCAGGTTTTAGGTTGTGGGCTGTAAGCTCCAATAGTTGAGGGAGGAGGATTTGATCCCCCCCTGGAGACACCGTAGGTCCACACTCCCAATGAAATAGAGGAATTTAGGAAGCTCATAGTAGCTCATGGGAAGAAAACAACCCCCAAGAACCAGAATTTTGTGAAGAAGTTGGCACAAATCCCATCAGTAGCCCTCCCCATGGCTAGATCCTGTAAGACAACCCTAAACCTTGCAGAGAAAGGTATGATCGATCAGTTCAAAGGAATGTGGCCATCTCCTAGAGCTATATAAGCCTGGATAAAAAGAAATTGGAAACCATTAATCAAGGAGAATGAAAGTATCTACTTCGTTGGGAAAGTATTCTTCGTTTTCATTTTCGATACCAAAGAAGACAAATAACTCATCTTCAGAAACAGACCATACTTCATGGGGCTGTAAGGACTGTATCTCAACAAATGGACCCTAGAATTTGACTCTACACAAGATGTTCCTTCTGCAGTTCCGGTCTTAATGAGATTACCACACCTTCTTCTGCGCTGTTGGAGCCAAGAATCCTTGGAAGCAATAGGAAACACCCTGGGCAAGTTCATAGATGTACCTGAAAGATAGGATCAATACTCCTATGCCCGGATCTGTTTAGAGGTAGAACTTGAAGTAGGACTGCAGGAAGCCATCAACCTCACCTTATTAGAATGGTCCCATATCCAAGAGATAGATTACGAGAAACTACCATTTAAATGCAGGAACTTCGGAGAATATGGGCATTTCGCAAGGCATTGCAAAAAGAAGGAACATGAAAACACGGAGACAAGGAAAGAAGGCCACTAGCAAACAATACAAAATAAAACAAGAGGCAAAATCAAATCTAGAACCAAAGCAAAAGAAGGACAACAAGAACCTATAGACATAGGGACTCAATCCAATTCGAGTCCAAAAAAAATAGGACAGAGTCCACCAAAAGGCGATTCGAATCCCAATACCCTCAAGGAAAACAAGGAGGAATCTCACCAAGAAGAGGAAAATAAGGAAGAGCAGGAAGAGATAGAAATAGTGAAATCAACTAAGGAAGAACAAGAGACATCACCTGAACCCTCACCACTCATTACCAATACTACTCCCACTAGAATCCAGGGCTCATCCCCATCTTATACAAAAATGGCCAAGAGAAGAACACAAGGGAGGAAACCCAATAGAGAGTTAAAAGAAGAAGAAACTGAAAGCCAGAAAATGCAAGGAAATCAATCCACTCTGGAAATATCCTTTACCAAGAATCCAAGGACGAGAAGCAATAAAGGAGGATTCTCCTACCACAACCAGAATAAATAATGAACCTGGTCTGTTGTAATTGCAGAGGATTAGGAAGTCCAAACAAAGTGAAAGAAGTCAAAGATCCGTTAAGAATGGATCCTAAAGTTATTCTCTTTCTCCAAGAGACCACAATGAAGGAAGAAACAATCCTCTCCCTTAGCAAATCAACATGGAAAAAACAAGAAGGACATGCAGTCAACGCTAGAGGAACTTCATGTGGATTGGCCACTGTTTGGAACAAGAAGGACTTCAGCCTCCTTAATTCTTCTCAACTCAGCATTGGATCTTCACGGAGCTTCAACACCTACCTACCAAGGTAAGCATTTATCCTTTCAATATTTATGTACCTATGCACTATCAGGAAAAGAAAGAATGCTAGAACACTCTAATAGACTTCTTGGAGATCTAGTCCCCCCAAATATAATTATGGCCGAGGATTTAAATCTGGTGAGGATCCCATAGGAAAAAAAGGGGGATTCTTCAGGAGAGAGTGTTTAATAGAACAACGCGAAGACCTAATCCTCTAATGGGATCTCATGGACATCAAACCCAAACAAGGTCGTTATACTTGGACAAACAAAAGAGTGGGGGTAAAATATATTGTAGCCAGGCTAGATCGGTTCTTAGCCCAAAGCTCTCTTCTTTTGGAAGGGAAGCTGCTGTAGTCCCAAATCTTGGCTAATCTGGCTTCGGATCACAAACCCATCCTTCTCTCGATAAAAAATGTCAAAAATCTAGGGCTGATCCCCTTCATATACAACCCTCAGTGGATCTCAGCTCCTGGATTCTCATAGAATGTGGAAGAAGCCTGGAGACAGCCAGTCACTGGATCCCCGAGCTTCGTATGGGAACATGTCACGTACCCCAATTTCGATAACATTTTATGTTTAAGAAAACATTATATTTTACTTTTATTGTAAAGTTTATGACTATTGACCATGTGGGGTCAAGGATGACTGTAATTAATTATGTTGAATATTTTATTAGTTAATAAATAAAAGATGAGACAAATAGCCTAAGGAGGTTGTTGAATGAGTGTCCACTAACCCACTAGGAGGTTGTTGAATGAGTGTCCACTAACCCACTAGGAGGAATAGACTGGTGTGAGAGTAAACTAACACATGGCAACATCCTCAAACACTTCTAGCTGTTGCAAGGGGAAACTTCCGTAATTTTGTGGTCATGTTCCCCAAGAAAGCGGAACAGAGTAGGTGGCTCATTAATTGATAAACTCACCAAAAAGACCTAGGCATGCATATATCTATCCATCGAATTCAGCAGGAGGTTGTTCAATAATTACCTTGTGAAAATTTTGAAGTTGAGAAAAGTGCACAAGAGATTTGATGAGGGGAAAGGCATAAGTGCATTGAGTGTTTAAGACTGTTTTCAGAACTAGTGCAACTTGTTAGCTGAGTTCTTTACTGCTAAGGAAAAAAGTACTGTTGTTAAGTACTTCTGTGGAGTTGCAGGGGTATCTAATCCCATTTCTTCACACAGTGCTTTAATCCTGGTGGATCAATGGATAGGATCGGGAGTCCCAAGACAAGTAGTTAAGCTATCTTCAGGAAAAAGTTGGGTGGAACAGGCTCCTTGGGTTGTTTGTGTCTTCTACAAGTTACCAGGTTCCATTGTGTTATCTTGTTTATTTCTGTTTAAAAAATTTACTGTAATGAAGCAATCATGTTTAGTTTTTCTGTTATTACTTAGATGTTTTGAATCTGTTAACAAAATGCTTAAGACTGCAATTTACTGAGTAAAGCTTACTTGTATATGTTTATCTGAATAAATGACCCTAGAATTAGATAAGATGGATTAATGAGTAAAATCCCTTTCTGTATTTTTCCACTCATCTTAAGATGAAGTACTCTAGTACAAAAGGTTTATTTAGAGGTAAATAGGAATGATTATACATTGGTCAGATGATTTGAAACTTCTTAAACATTGGAAGCTTTTACTGTTATTTTAGCTAGGTATCATAATGATCCTTTTTCTCTAGAGCTCTTTCATTTATATAAAAACCTCTAGGAATTTTACAGAGAGTCTATCACTGTAAGCGTAGGTCACACATATATTAAATTGTCTGAAGTATAAGCACATTAACAAATACTGAAAACAATGTAATTATTTACACTTAGTAAATAAATAAACCAATCATAATTTTAATACTGTAAAAACTTAAAATGCAAGCAATATTACTCTAGCTATTTTTTTAGTAAAAAATGTACAGTTAAATCTCCAACTGCTTCTTTAAAAAAAGGAAAAAACAATTAACACATTAATTCATGCTGAACAATCAATAGACTGAAAATGATTAAGATAATAACACCCATTGTATTATAGTATTCAAAATAAGTACATAGTAAACCAATTTATAAACAATCGTGCCAACATCAATATTTATAAACCCTACTCTATCAATTCAACCCTTTATATCCTTTTACAGAATGAGAAGATAATCATCTTATTTATGTATCCAAAAATGTTCATTAAAATCAAACCCTAGGTTAAACCCCTCACAATACAATTTGCACTTTAAAATTGTATTAACTATTTTGCTAATGGCTTTAACCATTTTAGCAGCCGTATCATAATTGCAACTAATCATTTCAAGAACATAAAAAGTATTCTTTATCCAGTTTAAGGCACCTTGCAACCAAAAATACAAAGAATAAACCAATGCTAATATGTATTTACTTCCTGGCCGTAAAGCCTTGTCTATTGAGAAGCAAAATATTTATAAATAGAGTCTTTTTATTTATCGAGAAATTAACCTTACAATCACCCCTTGGCCTATCTCTTAAACCTTATCAACCTTGAAACCACGAAAGGCTTTTAATGGTCAAAATCTTCCTCATAACTTAAATTAAAGTTTGCAAAATGATAATAACGACCTGGACTAGTAATTTTATACCCTAAATAAAAATTTACAAGAGCCATAGCTCTTTGGTAAAACCCCCATGGTTATAAAAAAAATTAGCCATACGACCTCCATCTTTAAAACAGAACAAAAAAATAGTTATTCTGTAAAGTATTTGAAACCCCTACAGTAATAATCCATAAGCACCATCGTTTTCATCGCAGACACAATCACAATGAAGGATAAACCCAGGTTGAAACCGAGGCTTACTCGAACTTTCATGCTCACATCTTCTAGTTCAAGCAAACGTCTTTAGCATTCGACTGTGTTTTTTGACAAGCATTATCACGTACATTCCAGCACACAAACAGTTTCGAACTGTTAGTAATTAGCTTGGAATGAATAATGTAAATTAAAGAAAAATGCTAGAGAATCTCTTCACATACCATTTGTTTAACGTTGAGCTTGCCGGTCTATTATTGGTAATGAAACCAGAGTAGAGAGTCTGCTAACGCTACATATGAGTTTGTAGGAAACAAGTATGGAAAAGAACAAAAAAAAAAACTCTTTAATGCCCCGACCAAGCTTGAAAAACACAACTATGGTGAGGAACTAGAGTTCCAAATTCTGTTAACGCCACAACAAGCAAGTGGCGACCACTGTTTTTAATGACGAGCTCAAGAAACAGTTATGGCAGAGAACTAGGACTGTAGACCTGCTAAAGCCACGAACAAGTAAATAGTGACAAGTGTTGTAGAGACTGAGAAGGACGAGGGCCTATCGGTTCTTTTCTCCATCCCGCAAACAAGATGTTGAAAAGTAAAACATGTTTAAGGGCAAGGCGTATGTAAACCCTAGGGTTTAGTTCCCAAAACCTCTAATTAATGAGCAACCACCACATGGAAACCACTACCCATTAAATTTTCTTGTGTGTTGTTATAGTTTTGAACTAGCGCATTAACTCTGCATGGAATGGTAAACTTAATATTATTACCTTGTGAAAGAAATAAACGAATGATAACTTGATAAGATGGTGTTCGAGCTAGGTTATGAGTTTATAGTTTATGCATGATGAGGTTAGTTAGGTTTTAATTGGTATTTGTATGCATTGGTTATATGTCTAGGCTGGTGTAATTATTATACATCATTTATATATGCCTAGGTTGGTTTATTTATATTTATAGTTAGTTTTGTTTTACAAGCCAGTTAATTAATGAAAAGTGTTATACCTAGGTTAATTCATATGGTATGCATAGAAAATAAGTGCCTATGATAGCTTATATATTTCTTTGTAATGAGTTCTTGTGCAAACAGAAAAATTAATAATGATATTTAGGAATTTAGGAAGTTCTAGGTTAACATGGCATTGTGCATAGTAATAAAACTTGGAGAAGGTTTTTTACTGCATTCAACGAAAAACATGTTGAATGACTTCATACCATAAATAAATCTTATCAGAACAATTGATCATCACTACCAATTCTATTTTGTTACCTAGGAAGAACAATCATTGCTTTACGCCTGGAAAATCGTCCACATTGATAATATAAACAATAAAAAGAGTCTAAGGTTTTTCTTCCGAACTTATTCTTTAGTCTTCAGAGCCTCAGTACCTTACATCATAACCTGGAAGAAAGTTTTACTTGTGAATCCTGTACAAGTATAGAATCTGCATTAGCTTTGAAAAAGCTAAGTAAGCCTCAGGCTAACCTCAAGCCCCTTCAGTAAGACAAGAAAACAACTATCATAATCATACACATGCTGGAAAATAAACAATTGATCTGAATTCAATAAGTTTCTAAGTCTTTAACTTTCAAGACTGAAAAATCAATACAGAATTGAATGATGTTAGTAGCAGGTGTATTATAAGTTAGTAAGCAATTCTGTAATTCCTAAGTTTTTGTTTTATGGCATGTATTTATAAACTATCTGTCAACCAGATTAAAGTTAACCATTGAATTAGCATTCTAGCCATGATTTAGCATTTATTATTACTTAAAACAATTTTAAATTTTTGTGAAATTTAGGGGATGTTACATATGGCATCAGAGCACACGTTCAGGCACTAAGCCTGGAGTGGCTCCATGCACGTAACAAAAATTAAACAAAAAGTGTGGATACTGATTTATGATTTTAAATGCTGTTGTACATAATATTTTTTGCATTAGATTTGCAGGTATGGAAGGACTCGAAGAGTATGTCGACGAGAGGTCCACGTTAAATGAACAAAATAACTTTGGGAGTGAACTTGTTAAAGAAGATATAACTAATTGTTCATCTAAATTAATGCAAACAATTAAGGATTTAAAAACTGAAATGGAGACTGTTAAAAAAGAAAATGAGAGAATCCTAAGAGCTCAAGAGGAACTGAATCAAATACTGCTGAAAAAGTTTTCTAATGAAGAAAAGGATAAATAGATAGAATCTGACAATACGTCCTACCAACATAAGGGTAAAAGGTCAAAATACTCTAAAATTGAAATCAGTTCTTCTTCTGAAATTAATGGCAATTTACACAGAAAGAAACACCAGTACTCTAGTGATAGTAGCGAGAGTAATTACCGCTCTAGAAAGAAGAAGTACAAGCCACATGAAGAGATTTCAGGGGAGTTCAAAAAGATTAAAACACCAACTTTTAATGGAAAAACAAAAAAAGGAGAGGAAGCCGAATCATGGGTGTGCGGAATGAAAAAGTACTTTCAAATATATAACTATTCTAATCAGTTAAAATCGAGAATGACAATATATAACTTAACTGGAAAAGTCGGCATCTGGTGGCAGGACACAAAACGAGTTAAAGGCACAAAAGAGAAGAATATAAACTGGAGCACTTTTAAAAAATACTTTAAAAATAAACTTCTGTCAGAGCAATATTACGAGGAACAAGCTAAAGAATTTTATGACTTCAGGTTGGGAACCATGAGTATGAAAGAATTTAATAGTAAATTTCTGAGCTTACTGTGATATGTGCCCTATATTGTTGACAAAAAACCTAAGGTCCAACAGTTTCTGAGTTGTTTACCTTTTCATATCAAGGACATAATTGAATATGATAATCCCAAGACCCTTGAAGAGGCCATGCGAAAAGAAGATTTTTGCTATGAGTAGACCTGAAAAAGGGAGAATATGCCAAACTGGAAAGCAAAAAGGTGTAATAATTTTGAACAAAGAAAGAAAGGTTTCACACCTAATTGAAATTTTGGGCATAATAACTCACGCAAATTTCCTAACAAAATTTTTCAAGGAAATAATTTCAAAAGTAACTCACAGCAAAACCCTACTGTCACAATAAATAAAGAATTTACAAATAATCACGGCAACTATGTTAAAAATAATGAATGTAAGGAATAGGTAAAATGTTGGGAATTCCAGGGACCCCACTATGCATCAGTCTGTCCTAACAGAAAGAAGACTATCAACAACATTCATGTTGTGCGGGAAGAAATAACGGTAGGTAATTTAGTGAGAGGGATGCCCAGAATCAATGCAGCGCTGGAAAACAGATAGGCTGAATATCATATTTCTATGGTGGAAGTGGAAGGTATGCTAAACCATAAAACCATTTCTATTTTAATTGACCCAGGGGCTAGCCTGAGTTATGTCTCTCCCAGTTTAGTAGAGAAAAGTAAACTACGAGTAGAGAAATTTGCAAATTCATGGTTGGTTCAATTAGCTACAGGAGAAAGAAGAGTAATTGATTTTTTGAAAGACTGTACATGATCTATGAATCAGTTTGAAACTTTTGTAAAGTTGAATGTACTTCCGTTAGGCTCCTGTGACATATTAATTGGAATGGATTGGTTGGAACAACATCGAGTAGTGTTAAATTGTTTTGATAAAACTTTTACCTATTTAAATAACGAAGGAGAAATGATAACAGTAAAAGGAATCCCTAGGAAAACAACAATCAAACAGATTTCTGCCTTACAACTAAAAAGGGTTGTTCGGAAAGGATGTAAATATTTTGTTGTAACTATAACTAATGAAGAACACATTAATAAATAATACAAACTAAGGTTGCAGCAGTGATGGAAGGCTTGGATTTGGTTGATTATTTCAGTGACCACCTGGAGGCTCAGGATGTATGGGGGGTGCCAGTTGGAGGGTTGTTGGAGGCTTTGGAGGAACCCCCGAGGCTGGAGCTAGAAGGAACTGGTTCCACTGGTATAGGGATGGTGAGACCAGTTTCAGAATTTTTGCCATCCGCTTTTCTCACGTTTTCCCCATTTAGACCTCTGCCGGATGATTCTGTGGATTGCGATGGGATTCAGGTGGACCTGCTGGGCAGCGCTAGCTGGAGGGAAGCCGAGGATTTCTTTTCCCGGAATCTAGGGTTTTCGGTGACCGGATTGGAGGGGGGTTTTGAAGTTGTGAAGTGTTTTGACCTAGTTGCGGAAGTGGGGGTGGCCAGGCAGGTGGAACAAGCTTGTGGGGCAGGGGGAGGAGGAACTGTGGTGGATTTGAGGGTGCCGCTGGGTTTATCGGAACATCGGTGTTGTGCGAGCCCTAATTCTGTTTCTGGGCCGCTAAGGACTAAAGTGGTCATGACAGGGGAAGCGGAGATCTCTAGAGGCCCTGCAAAGCGGCGAAAGAAGAGCTGGGTTAAATCTAGAGCTGCGGGATGCTATGCTGTTGGAGAAGATATTGCATGGGATAGGGTCCTAGAGATGTCACAGATGACGATTGTGGGTAGGGTTATGGGCAGGAACTTTGCCCGTAAAATGGTGGTGGATTGGGCAGATGAACACTCGCGAGAGTTGTTGGGTTATGTTCCGGAGATAGATATGTTACTTCAAGGGTGGTTTGCGGTGATGGTTAAAACAGAGGCTGACATGAGATTGATCCTGAATAAAAATTGGCATTTGAACCATTCACCTGTTTTACTGAAGCCATGGCATCCTCTTTTCGATGCTAGTCGGCAGAGAGTTGACAAGATTCCTATTTGGGTTCGGCTCCCCGGTTTGCCTCTACATTTCTGGGGACCTCTACACTTCTGAAAGATTGGTGATATTTTGGGAAATTTCTTGGAGGCGGACCTCTCTTAATTGGAGACTCATTACAAGTAGGTGGCTCACATTTTGGTTGAGTTGAATATTCGAGAGGGTCTTCCTGAGACCATAAACTTGGACTGGGGGCCTGATATCATTTCGCAGATGCTGGATTATGAAAATGTGCCTTTTCGGTGTAGGAGGTGTCATGCTTATGGACATCCGGTCTCGAAGTGTCGCCTTCCGCTGCGTACATTAAATGGTGGGAAGAGAAAAGCTTTAAGGGTGGATTCAGAGGGAGATCCAAAAGATCTGCAGTCTAATGTTCCCATGCCGGTGACTGAGGATTCAGGTGGTGAGAGGGTATCAGAGGACTCTGATGCTTTTAGTCATGACTCAGAGGGGGAACCAGAGGCCCGCACTGTCATTCCACCAGCTCCAGCAGATGAGGCTGCACTTTCTGCTCCTGTGGAAGAAGATGTACCTCTGGGGCCTTCTATCCCTGGTATTTCTGCTTTCTCCCTCACTCCCTCTATAAATTTATTATTGAATCAGTGTACTTTGGTTGGTCTTGATTGGGTGGAGGGGTTAAAAAACTTGACGATATCGGGTCCTTTAGAAGATGGTTTTATGCCCTCAGTGGCTGAATGGGCTGCGGTTTCATCTATCCTGGGGAATGATTTCACAGAACCTATCCTAGAAATATCCTCTGTTAACACCCACAAGTTAGAAGATTCCCCGATCATAATTGAGCCGAATCCTGGGAAGGGGGATGAGGATCCTGGTTTCTTGTCTCCTGAGACTTCAGAATCGGGGTACTTCCTACGATCATGCAAAAAGAAGTCTGGGGGGGGATTGGGGAAAGACCCGCTGCCGGTGCGGAAGGGTAGGGGCGGAATTTCACATTTCTCTAAGGCCCAGTCGAGGGCCAAGAATGATCTTCGGGAAGGGAAACAACTCTCTATTGAGAGGGCACTTAGAGCGGTGAATGCCCGGAAGAACTTTAGGATATGAAGATTATGTCCTTCAATTGCCGGGGTCTGGCTGGGCCCAATAAGAAATTAGCCTTCAAAAGGGTGCTTACTCTTGAACACCCTGATGTGATCTTGCTACAAGAGACTTTAGGTATAGGGGATATCATTAAGGAAAGACTAGAGAGCTGGCTGACAGTTTGGTTTTTTGTGACCTTGGATGTTAGGGGTCGTTCTGGGGGGTTGGCTGTGGGATGGAAGTTATGGGCAACCAAGCTCATAAACTCTTGGGGGATGGAATCAGTTCTGGGAGTTGAGCTCTTATCATTAGATTTGGGCACAAGTATTATAGTGATTAATGTTTATGGGCCTTATGTGAACAGAGTTCCATTCTGGGATTCTCTTCTATAGGAAACACCTCTTGGAGGAGACTCGGTTGTGGTGGGGGGAGATTTAAATTTTACGTTGGGACAGACTGAAATTTGGGGCCCTCATGCCCAAGTGGATCCTCAGGTAGGGTTTTTTATTCAAAGGTNACAGTTGGTGGACAGGTTTTTTCTAGTTAGGCAATGGGTTGGAAGTGGGGGTAATTCTGATCATTTTCCTATCTTCCTTGAGATCAAAAAAGGGCCTATCAATCCGCCCAGTCCTCTGAAGTATAACAAATCTTGGTTACAAGATGAATCATTCAAAAATATCTTTCTGGACATTTGGAGGTCTTTTGATGAGAATCTTGAGCGTTCAGCGGCCTTTCAATTTGCTGAAAATATTAAAAGATTAAAAGGGGCGGTAAAGGACTGGGCTATTGCAAAAAGACTGAGGGAGGATGTAGAATTGAAGCAAGTAGAGGATGAACTTTTACAGATCTATGAAGGGGAAGGAGAGGGGCTAATGACTCTGGAAACAAAAGAAGCTTTGATTAGATTGGAAGGAAGAAGGAACCTTTTATTGATGGAAAGGGAGGAAGCCTGGAGACTCAAGAGTAGAGCGATTTGGCTAGAGTGTGGGGATGAGAATACCAAATTATTTCATGCCTATGCCAGGGGAAGAAAGGTTGCTAATACTATTTGGTGTCTGAAAGATGAAGTAGGACTAGAACATTTTGATTTTGAAGGGAAAGCTAGATGTGGGGTGAATCATTTTGAATCATTGTTTTGGGCACCAGCACAGGCTTCCATTGCTGAAGTTATCAAGGTTGCTCAGATGTTTCCAAGGTTTGCCGAGGAGGAGGACAATAGAAGGTTGATGAGACCTGTTTCCGAAGAAGAATTAAAGGAAGTACTGGGAAGCTTTCAAAAAGACAAGAGCCCTGGCCCGGATGGGTGGTCGATTGAATTCTTCCTGGATCTTTATGAAGTATTGGGTATGGATCTTATACAGGTGGTATAAGATACTCGAATCTCAGGAAGAATTCCTGCTAGTTTCAATTCTACTTTCATAGCCCTCATACCAAATACGGACAATCCAGTTTCTCTCAATGAATTTAGGCCCATCTCTTTGTGCAATTGTATCTATAAGATTGTTTCGAAAGTTATTGCTCGCAGATTAAAAGCTATACTATCTGAGAATATTTCTGCTGAACAATTTGGGTTTTTGGAAGGCCAACAGATCCATGAGGCCATAGGGGTGGCACAGGAAGGCATGCATAGTCTGAAGAGCAGGAGTATAAAAGGGGCTATTCTGAAAATTGATCTTTCTAAGGCATACGACAAGGTGAGTTGGGTTTATCTCCGGTTTCTTCTAACTCATATGGGGTTTGGTATAAATTTCATTAGATGGATCATGTCTTGTATAACTACTGTTTCCTTCTCTGTGTTAATAAATGGGGCGGCTTCTCCTTTTTTCCATGCTGAAAGGGGCCTTCGTCAAGGATTCCCACTATCCCCTTTGCTCTTTTTGCTAGTGGCCGAGGGCTTAAGCAGGGCTATAAATGAGGCAAAGAGGTTGGGACGTTTCTCTAGAGTCCGTATTGGTGAACAGTTAACTATTACACACCTCCTATTTGTGGACGATGTACTGATCTTCTGTTCTGGAGATAGAAGGGATACACGGATTCTGAAGGAGATTCTGGACCTCTTCTCAAAAGCAACGGGAATGGATATAAATGTAGAAAAGTCAACACTCACTACACATATGTTGCGCCCGGAAGAAGAGCTTGAACTCATCGAGAACTTTCCTTTTAACACCGCAGGACTTGATGTGGGCCTTAAATATCTGGGGTTCTCTTTAAAATCTAACTTATACATGAAAAAGGATTGGAGCTGGTTGATAAGCAAGGTGGAGAAAAGATTACAAGTATGGAGTCATAGGTGGCTGTCGAGAGCTGGGAGGCTAGTATTGGTCAAGGCTGTTTTGGAAGCAATACCAGTTTATTGGATGTCTCTATCTTGGATTCCAAGAGGGATTCTAGAACAAATTAGGTGGATTTGTTTCAGATTCCTTTGGAGTGGAAAGAAGGAAGGACAGGTGACTCCCTGGGTAAGCTGGAAGAGGATAGCTGTCCCAAAAGGACTTGGGGGATGGGGCCTTAAAAACATTTTTATGTTTGCTCAAGCACTGGCTGCAAAAGGAGGGTGGAGACTAATCAAGACTACAAGTTTATGGACTCGTGTTGTCAAACAAAAATATTTTCCACATGAGAGTATTGAGGAATAGATTAGGAGGCCCAGGAAGTCTCATACAGGGGGATCGGTTATTTGGAAGGCAGTGGTGAAATCCTTCTCATTGATAGAGTCAAATCTGACTTGGGATGTGGGTAATGGAGAAAAGGTTCAAGTTGGAAGGGACCCATGGCTTGGGAATGAACATCATCATGTGCTTCCCATTGGAATTATAAATGCTCTGGCATTAAGGGGAATCACTACACTAAATCAGTTGGCTGATCAGAGACCAGAGGATCCATGGATTCAACATTGGAAAAGTGCAGACATGCTGGGGCTGGGGGAACCAGAAGCAGCTATACTTGAAAACTATATCAGCGGACTGTAATTGGCACACATCCAGATCTCGGAGCAGGAGGATGTCTTGATTTGGGACTCGGATCCGGCAGGGGTTTATACTCCAAAGGTGGGTTATTTAAAATTAAGTGCAGAGGTTGGGGTAAGGGAGGAGGTATGGTGGTGGAGATCTCTTTGGAAGGTAAAGTGTCCTTCAAAAGCAAGACTATTTATGTGGTGTGTCTTAGAGAATAGGGCTCCGACCTGGGATATATTACAGAAAAGAATTTTTCAGGGTCCTGGGTGGTGTGTTCTGTGCAAGAAGGAACTGGAATCGATATCTCATCTCTTCATTACATGTCCCTTCTTGATTGTTGTATGGAAAGAATGTATGAGCTTGGTAGGGATGGATTATAGATGGGAAGGCAATTCTGTGAATGGCGCGTGGGAAAATTGGTGGAGATTTGTCACTCATAAAAAACTGAAATCTTTACCTTTGCTAGTTATTTGGGGGATCTGGCTAGCAAGGAATGGGGCTATATTCCAGGACAAAGCATTTGTCCCCGAAATAACCAGTGCACAATCTGTGGGTATTTTCAAAGCACTTCCTATACATGTTAGGGCTGCTAATCAGAGAAGGAACTTGGATTATGAGCTGGACAAAATGCACCCATGGGGTTTCTTTGACGAAGCAGCTCAAAATGATATATTCCGAGGGGGGGCTTACTTATATTTGTCTGATTCACATTACTTTGCACTTACCATTGGACTGGGTGCGGGTTCGAATAATTTTGTAGAGATTATGAGTCTAAAACTCCTCCTTATATTTGCTGTAGAGAAGGGTATAAAGAGGTTGACAGTTCACGGGGATTCTTTGAATGTTATAAACTGGACCAATCAAACACAAGCGTGCAGAAATATTAGACTTGCAAATATTCTTCAAACTATTCAGGCAGTCATACAAACATTTGATATTTTCTCCTGCCGGCATGTTTACAGGGAAAACAACCAAAAAGAGGACCAAGCATCCAAAGAAGGGCTGCGTTTGGAACCGGGCTCTTGGAAAATAAACGAAGAAAGGGATGGACAGAGTTTTGAATACTATAACAGACCTTTTATGGATTGAATCACTGCATGTTTTTTTTTCACTACTGGATGTACATTAAAAATATTATATAAGCTTTATAAGTATATTTCTATTATGCATTATCATTCGAAGATGTAATCAACAATGTAGTCTGGTGGGACAGAACTCATTATTTTTGAAAAACAGAAATGTTTAATTCTGTGCTTTTTGAAAGAAGACGCAAAAGTCTCATCAAAGGAACCTATGTTTTATAGGACTTGGACAATTCATTGAAAAAGTGAACCTACAGAATGTAATTTTGATCTCATATGATGAATGAAATTACGCTTTTTTCTCTTGGAAAAAAAAAAGAGAATACAAAATAAATTTAGAAGATATACCAATTCTGAGAGGTTATTCGAATGTGTTTCCGGAGGAAATTCCGGTATTGCCTCTGAAATGAGAGCTGGATTTCACTATTGAGCTGGTACCTGATGCGGTGCTTAACTCAAAAGCTCCTTACGGGATGAACATTCTGGAGCTTAATGAACTAAAATCACAATTAAAAGAACTGATAGATAAGAAGTATACAAGACCAAGTGTGTCTCCTTGGGAAGCACTGGTCATCTTTGTTAAAAAGAAGGACAGTTCTTTCCACTTAAGCATTGAATACCATTAGCTTAACAAGATGACAATTAAAAATAGATACCCGTTGCCCCGCATAGATGATCTGTTCAATCAGTTACGCGGAGGAACAATATTTTCAAAAATTGACTTAAGGTCCAGTTATCATCAAGTCTGGATTAAGGATGAGGATATTTCCAAGACGGATTTTAGGACCCGATACGGTCACTATGAGTTCGTTGTAATGCCATTTGGGATAACTAATGCCCCGACAGTCTTCATGTGTTTAATGAACAAAGTATTACATAAATATTTAGATAAGTTTGTAGTAGTTTTGACTGATGATATTCTAATCTATTCTAAGACTAAAGAAGAGCATGAAGAACATTTAAAAATCATTTTACAAGTGTTAAGGGAACATCAGGTTTATGCCAAGACAATAACTATGTTACGGAAAGATTATTTTTGGTCAAATGTGAAGAATGAGTTGGAATAATATATTTCTAGATGTTTTGAATGTCAACAGGTTAATACTGAACATCAACATCCAACCGGTTTATTACAACCATTACTAATTCCTAGCTGGAAATGGGAAATAATCAACATTGATTTCATTACAGGTAGGCCTAGAAATCAAAACCAGAATGATTTTATAATGGTAGTTGTTGACAAACTCAGCAAGGAAACCCATTTTATACCAGTAAAAACCACTCATAGGGCTACTAATATTGCTGAAATATTTATGAAACAAATTTTTCGTTTACATGGAATTCCAAAAGTTATGATTTCTGACATGGACTCTAAATTCACGGGAAACTTCTAGAAAGCTCTATTTAAAGGCTTAAATGCTACTTTAAATTTCAGTACATCTTTTCATCCGCAAACAGATGGGCAGACAGAAAGGGTAAGTCAGATGTTAGAAGATATGTTAAGGATGTACATTAGATAACATCCACGTAAATGGGAGGACTACTTACACTTGGTTGAGTTTGCGTACAATAACCACTACCAAGCTTCATAAAAATTCAGCCCATTTGAGATTCTGTATGACCGAAAATGCAATACTCCCATCTCATGGAGAAATCCCGTTGACAGGTTAATACTAGGAACCTGAGTTATTAAAGGAGATGGAATTAACCGTGAAGCAAGTACAAGGTAATTTGAAGGTTGCACAAGACAGACAGAAGAGACAAGCAGATCTTAAACGAACTCAGAAAGAGTTCCAGGTGGGCGAACATGTTTTCATTAAGGTAAAACCTAAAAATAGTTCCTTAAAATTAGGGAGCCGTACTAAGCTAGCACCCAGGTACTGTGGGCCTTTTGAAATATTGTCCAGATTTGGACCGGTGGCATACCAATTGGCCTTACCACCGAATCTTATTCATAATGTGTTTCATATTTCCGTTTTAAAAAGATATGTACATGATGCTACTCATGTTATAAATTGGAATGATGTGCAAGCGGAACCCGAAGGATATTTTTTGGTGGAAATATATTGTATCCTCAACAAGAGGGATATCTTGCTTCGGAATCGCACCATTGGGCAGGTGAAGGTGCAATGGAAGCACCTTAGTCCAAATGAAGCAACCCAGGAATTGGAGAGCCATATGCGGACAACATATCCAATTCTGTTCCAAGACAGCTCTGAGGATGATGAATAAAGCAATATCAAGGACGATGTTGGACTTAACGGGGGGTGTATGTCANAACATTATATTTTACTTTTATTGTAAAGTTTATGACTATTGACCATGTGGGGTCAAGGATGACTGTAATTAATTATGTTGAATATTTTATTAGTTAATAAATGAAAGATGAGACAAATAGCCTAAGGAGGTTGTTGAATGAGTGTCCACTGACCCACTAAGAGGAATAGACTGGGGTGAGAGTAAAATGACACATGGCAACATCCTCAAACACTTCTAGCTGTTGCAAGGGGAAAATTCCCTAATTTTGTGGTCATGTTCCCTAAGAAAGTGGAATAGAGAAGGTGGCTCATTAATTGAAAAACTGACCAAAAAGACCTAGGCATGCATATATCTATCCATCGAATTCAGTAGGAGGTTGTTCAATCATTACCTTGTGAAAATTCTGAAGTTGAGAAAAGTGCACAAGAGATTTGATGAGGGGAAAGGCATAAGTGGATAGAGTGTTTAAGATTGTTTTCAGAACTATTGAAACTTGTTAGCTGAGTTCTTTACTGCCAAGGACATAAGTACTGTTGTTAAGTACTTATGTGGAGTTGCAGGGGTATCTAATCCCATTTCTTCACACAATGCTTTAATTCTGGTGGATCAGTGGACATGATCGGGGGTCCTAAGACAAGAAGTTGAGCTATCTTCAGGAAAATGTTGGGTGGAATAGACTCCTTGGGTTGTTTGTGTCTTCTACAAGTTACCAGGTTCCATTGTGTTATATTGTTTATTTCTGTTTAAGAAATTTACTGTAATGAAGCAATCATGTTTAGTTTTGTTGTTATTACTTAGATGTTTTGAATATGTTAACAAAATTCTTAAGACAGTAATTTACTGAGTAAAGCTTACTTGTATATGTTTATATGAATAAATGACCCTAGAATTAGATAAGATGGATTAATGAGTAAAATCCCTTTCTGTATTTTTCCACTCATCTTAAGGCGAAGTACTCTACTACAAAACGTTTGTTTAGAGGTAAATAGGAATGATTACACATTGGTCAGATGATTTGAAACTGCTTAAACATTGGAAGATTTTACTGTTATTTTAGCTAGGTATCATAATAATCCTTTTTCTGTAGAGCTCTTTCATTTATATAAAAACCTCTAGGAATTTTACAGAGAGTCTATCACTGCAAGCTTAGGTCACACATATATTAAATTGTTTGAAGTATAAGCACATTAAAAAATACTGAAAACAATATAATTATTTACACTTAGTAAATAAATAAACCAATAATAATTTTAATACTGTAAAAACCTAAAATGCAAACAATGTTACTCTAGTTATTTTTATAGTAAAAAATGTACAGCTAAACCTCCAACTGCTTCTTTTAAAAAGGGAAAAACACTTAACACATTAAGTCATGTTGAACAGTCAATAGACTGAAAATGATTAAGATAATAATACCCATTGTATTATAGTATTCAAAATAAGTACATATTAAACCAATTTATAAACAATCGTGCTAACATCAATATTTATAAACCCTACTCTATCAATTCAACCCTTTATATTCTTTTACAGAACGAGAAGATAATCATCTTATTTATGTATCCAAAACTGTTCATTAAAAGCAAACCCTAGGTTAAACCCCTCACAATACAGTTTGCACTTTAAAATTGTATTAACTATTTTGCTAATGGCTTTAACCATTTTAGCAGTCGTATCATAATTGCAACTAATCATTTGAATAACTTAAAAACTATTATTTATCCAACTTAAGGCACCTTGCAACCAAAAATACAAAGAATAAACCAATGCTAATATGTATTTACTTCCTGGCCGTAAATCCCTGTCTATTGAGAAGCAAAATATTTATAAACAGAGACTTTTTATTTATACAGAAATTAACCTTACTGTCAACCCTTGGCCTATCTCTTAAACCTTATCAACTTTGAAACCACGAAAGGGTTTTAAGGGCCGAAAGCTTCCACATAACTTAAATTAAAGTTTGCAAAATGATAATAACAACCTTGGAATAGTAATTTTATACCATAAATAAAAATTTGCAAGAGCCATAGCTCTTTGGTAAAACCCCAGGGTTATAACAAAAACTAGCCATACGACCTCCATCTTTAAAATAGAACAAAACAATAGTTATGCCGTAAAGTATTTCAAACCCCCACATTAATAATCCATAAGAACCATTGTTTTCATCGCAGACACAATCACGACGAAGGTTAACCCCAGGTTGAAACCGAGGCTTACTCGAACTTTCGTGCTCACACTTTCCAGTTCAAGAAAACGTCTTTAGCATTCGACTGTGTTTTCTGACAAGCATTATCACCTACATTCCAGCACGCAAATAGTTTCGAACTCTTAGTAATTAGCTTGGAATGAATAATGTAAATTAAAGAAAAATGATGGAGATTCTCTTCACATACCATTTGTTTAATGTTGAGCTTGCCGATCTATTATTAGTAAAGAAACCAAAGCAGAGAGTCTACTAACGCTACGGCTGAGTCTGTAGGAATCAAGTATGGCAAAGAACCAGAACAATAACTCTTTATTGCCCAGACCAAGCTTGAATAACATGACTATGGAGAGGAAGCAGAGTTCCAAAGTCTGCTAACGCCATGGAAAGCAGGTGGCGACCACTATTTTTAATGATGAGCTCAAGAAAAAGTTATAGCAGTGAGCTAGGACTATAGACCTGCTAAAGCCACACACAAGTAAATAGTGACAAGTGTTGCAGAGACCGAGAAGGTCGAGGGCTTGTCGGCTCTTTTCTCCATCCCATAAACAAGATGTTTAAAAGTAAAACACGTTTAAGGGCAAGGTGTATGTAAACCCTAGGATTTAATGCCCAAAACCTCCAACTAATGAGCAACCACCACGTGGAAACCACTACCCACGGAATTTTCTTGTGTGTTGTTATAGTTTGGAACCAGTGCATGTACCCTAAATGGAATGGTAAACTTAATATTATTACCTTGTGAAAGAAATAAAGAAATGATAAATTGATAAGATGGAGTTCGATCTAGGTTATAAGTTTATAGTTTATGCATGATGAGGTTAGTCAGGTTGTAATTGGTATTTGTATGCATTGGTTATATGTCTAGGCTGGTGTAATTATTATACATCATTTATATATGCCTAGGTTGGTTTATTTATATTTGTAGTTAGTTTTGTTTTACAAGCCAGTTAATTAAGGCAAAGTGTTATACCTAGGTTAATTCATATGGTATGCATAGAATATAAGTGCCTAGGATAGCTTATATATTTCTTTGCAATGAGTTCTTGTGCAAACAAGAAAATTAATAATGATATTTAGGAATTTAGGAAGTTCTAGGTTAACATGGCATAATGCATAGTAATAAAACTTGGAGAAGGTTTTTTACTGCATTCTACGAAAAACATGTTGAATGAATTCATACCATAAATAAATTCTACCAGAACAACTGATCATCATTACCCATTCTATTTTGTTACCTAGGAAGAGAAGTCGTTTCTTTAGGCCTAGAAAATCTTCCACATTGATAATCTATTCAATAAAAAGAGTCTAAGGTTTTTCTTCCTAACTTACTCTTTAGTCTTCAGAGCCTTAGTACCTTACATTGTAACCTAGAAGAAAGTTTTACCTGTGAATCCTGTACAAGCATCGAATATGCATTAGCTTTGAAAAAGCTAAGTAAGCCTCAGGCTAACCTCAAGCCCCTTCAGTAAGAAAAGAAAACAACTGTCAGAATCATACACATGCTAGAAAATAAACAATTGATCTGAATTCAATATGTTTCTAACTTATTAACTTTCAAGACTCAAAAATCAATACAGAATTGAATGCTGTTAGTAGCAGGTGTATTATAAGTTAGTAAGCAATTATGTAATTCCTAAGTTTTCATTTTATGGCATGTATTTATAAACTATCTGTCAACCAGATTAAAGTTAACCATTGAATTAGCATTCTAGCTAGGATTTAGTATTTATTATTACTTATAATTTTTTTAAATTTTTGTGAAATTTAGGGGATGTTACAGAACAAAAGATCAAGAACACCAAGATAGCATTAAAAGAATGGGAAAAAACAAACAATAGGAACTCAGCCAAGGTAAGAAAAGAAATGGTCTCATCCCTCATAGCAACTCAAATGGAAATGGATACAAAGACCCTAGAGACGTACGATTTGGACCAAGAAGTAAAACTTCAAACCTTCCGCAAGGAAGACGAGTACTGGAGACTCAAGTCCCATAGCACTTGGCTAAAAGATGGGGGCAATAACACCGCCTTATTTCATAGATAAGAAACGGCCAGACAAACACAGATAAGAAATAGCCAGACAAACATAGATAAGAAATGGCCAGACAAACTCACAATCATATCAACCAAATTTGGATGGAAAATGGAAAGGTCGTTAAAGGCCATGACCAGTTAAAAGAAGAGGCATATAATCACTTCAAT
The DNA here is from genome assembly GCA_001517045.1 of Pseudotsuga menziesii. Classification (NCBI taxonomy): domain Eukaryota; kingdom Viridiplantae; phylum Streptophyta; class Pinopsida; order Pinales; family Pinaceae; genus Pseudotsuga; species Pseudotsuga menziesii. The sequence goes on along the minus strand of LPNX011194613.1, from coordinate 473,681 downwards.
AATCTCTCCCTGGAAAGAGGAGACGAGGAGGAGAACATCACTAAGGATTTCATAGAAAACATTCTAGCTCTGATTCTTCCCCAGGAGAATGAGGACCTCCTAAAACCTCTCTCCGAAGCAGATATCACTTCAGTAATATGGGGAATGGAATCGGATAAAGCTCTTGGGCCAGATGGGTTCTCGATCCAGTTTTACAGAGCTTGCCGAAGAATTATAAAGAAGGACCTAATAAGGATGATAAAAATATTTCAGAAAAAAGCCAAAATTGACCGAGGAACAAACGCTACGTTATTGGCTCTAATTCCCAAAGAGACCAACCCAGGATCTTTCGCTTGGTTCAGGCCGATCTCTCTTTGTAATGCCTCATATGATATTTTCACCAAACTGATGGAAAACCAGTTAAAAAATCTGCTACATAAGATAATATCCAAGAACCAAGGAGGATTTATCAAAGGATGACAAATACTAGACAATGTCATCCTCATCCAAGAAACGAGTCACTCCAGCAAGATGCAAAAGGAGAAAGGCATGATCGTAAAAGTGGACATGTCGAATGCATTCGATAGTGTCAAACATTCCTTTTTGTTTAGAGTGTAGGAGAAATTTGGGTTCAACATGCAGTTCATTAGACAAATAAAATCTTGCATTGGGGGTCTGTGGATAGTTCCACTGATTAGCGAAAGTCCAACCAGGTTCTTCCAAGCCACCTGAAGGATCGGACAATGTTTCCCCCTATCCCCGTTCCTCTACATCCTAATCATTGATTCGCTGAGCATGAAGGAGGCTGGGAGCCTTCCAGGAATTAGAATCGCTCAGGGATTTTAAATGAATCATTCTCTCTCCGTAGGAGATTCCCCGTTCTTAGGTGGAGCGTCCAGGAATATCACAAAATATTTTAAAAGAGTCGTCCACTCTTACTGCGTGGTCTCAGGCAAGAAAATAAAATTTAACAAAAGTGCAATCTACAGTTGGAACGTGGATCAAATGGCCCTTTAAAAAATCACAAGAACGATGGGAATGAAATGACGGGATAAATGGGGAAGCTTCAAATATATATGACTCCCCATATCTTCCGGTGCTTACAAAGAAAACCACTAGAAGGAATTTGAAAACAAGATAAAAGCCAAGCTTAGTGACTGGGGAGGATGTTTGCTGAATCAAGCCGATAAGCTTGTGCAACTAAACTCTGTCCTAAACTCCCTCGCAGTATATCAGTCGTCAGTAGCATTAGCTCCAAAATCAGTCACCAATAAAATATCGAAGCATTTGAAAAACTTCCCTTGGAGAGGTGGTAAAGGGAACCAAAACAAGTTCCATCTGGTCAACTGGAATGTGGGTAAAAGAGCTAAAAAAGAAGGAGGATTGCAGATTCGAGACACCCATCTTTCAAACCTGGCAATGAGTGGAAAAATTTGATGGAAAACTTTGTCAGATAAAAACCACTGGGTCAGCCAAGCTATTAGAAAAAATACCTCACTAGCTCTGAAAGAAGATGTTTGGACACCCAACCCCTTCCAAAAAGAACTCCCATTTGGAATCTATGCAGAGAGGGGATAGAATTCTTTCAACCATGGCTCCACTAGATCCCAGGTAATGCGAAGAATATTCATTCCTGGAATGACATCTTTCATGGAATTTCTCCCCTCAATAGCTTCACTAAGCTAGATGGGATTCCATATTGGATGTTGGAAAGAAACCTCAAAAACTTGTATGATACATCAATTTGGTCAATTGATGGAATTTGGGAGAATTGGGATATCCCGGAAGTCCCCTTGACCCTCTCGATGGCCAAGAGGTCCCTTCTCCATCGCCTTTCAGGTTGCACCCCAATTCATACCTCTCTCTCTACCAAAATAGGGTGGGGGAAGACTTACATGGTTGGGATGGGATATAAGACCCCAACTCCTAGCAGAAGCTTTGGAAAATGGTTTGGCTCCCGTTTGGGCTTCCAAAAATATTTTTTTTCACCTGGCTCCTGGGAAATTTTTTTTTTAATTGGGGAGAACTTGGTTAAAAGAGGCATCCATGGTCCTCACCTGTTCCCACTATGTTGCAATGATATGGAAACCATAGACCATCTTTTATTGGGTTGCAAGTTCTCTTTACAAGTCTGGAATTTACTTCTAAAATATCTTCAGATTTCTCCCCTCATCTCCGCCAACATACTTCAACTCTTCATCTCTGGTAGAGTAGGTATCCTTCCTCTCTGAAACACAAGCCAGTTTGGAAACAAATCTGGTTGTCTCTCCCTAAGTTAATATGTTGGAAGATTTGGATAGCCAGGAATAACATAATCTTCAGGAACATCCCCCTCAATCCAGTCCAAGTAGTTGGATAGGAAAAATGACTCCTACTGGAAACTTTAAAAGCCACTGGGAAGGGGCTGGATCTCAAAGCTACTGAGAGGGAAAGAAACTAGGTAGGGCATCTCTCCCCGTTGAACTCTCTCAACATACACAGATGAAAAAAACATCCAACAATGGAAATTAAGACTGACTAGCTCTGAGTTCGACATCTGGAGGAAAGAGAAGAACCAAAACTGCCTTTTCTTTGATGGAGCTTCTAGAGGAAACCATGGAGCTGCAGGAGCAGGAGGAAATATCTTCTCCCCTAAAGGAAACATCGATATCAGATATAGCTTGGGGCTGGGGATCATGTCCAACAACCAAGCAGAAGCATTGGCTCTCCTAAAAGGTTGTCAACTAGCCCTCCTCTTAGGATTGAGGGAAATTCTAATATTCGAAGACTCAATGATCCGTATCAGTGCTGCAATTCATGGGCACAAGTTGAGTAACACTAAGATAAACTCCTATATAGAGAGGATCCAACTTCTGCTACTAAATTTTGGATACATAAAGTTCTACCACATTCTACGGATCTTAAACACTGAGGCAGACAATGCTGCAAATCAAGGCGTAACTCTCCCCGTTGGGTCACTGAAAACCATGATGTGGGGTGAGGAAGCGCAACTAGTCCCGTAATTTTGGATCGGAAAGGATGCAAAGGAGTAGTGGAATGGGCATGAGATACGGGCTAGCGATTGGGAATCCATGGGCTACGAAGGGTAGAATAGAGTAGGGAAAGAATGAGAATGGGCGAGCTGCGCTGGTAACGATCTGGATTGGACGTTGTCACTAGGATGACAACCTTGAGCATGGTTCAAGCTGAGAGACCTTGCAGTGGAGGACTTGGAGGAATATTTCCAATAGGATATTTTGAAAGAATTTTAGTAGATCCTTTGGTGAGCAGTGGTTCAGTGAAGGCGTTGGAGGAAAAAGGGTTGTTAAGTGCATCGATCCTCATGAATGATTGAAGGGGCGTTCATAGTAGCTGGGAAGTGTGGAAAAATTGAGATTTATCATTTAACGCTTAGCACAAAAGACAAAAATTCAGGATCTGACAGCTGACAGGTGTAGCACTCAATATGAGAGATAGAGATTCAGAATGGAAAATTGGTGTAGAGAAGTGAAAGATGGAAATTGAATAGAATGGAATTCTTCCGGAACTAAAGGAGGATGTCTATTCTTCCATTTGTTTGCCTCTGGAAAAGGAAGGGAATCACAAAAGAGTATCTGGATAATTGAAATCCTCAGGTATGAGGAAAGGTGTAAATTGCCAGTTTTGGCGGTAAGCCACAACTAATTATTTTAATAAATTTTTTTGATCGGTTCTTGTGAAAAAAAAACAATGCCAAAAATAAACTCTCCTAACATTGAGCTAAAACCTTTAACAACATAGGAAAGATAATTCTTGATTGAAATAAAACTGAAGTGTGGTTCCTATGCTCTTTGCAATGGAACTTGCACTATAGGTATCCAAATTCCCAACCTATAGTACACGTGCCCTAAAGATTGCATTCAATAGTTTGATACTGCTTGTATTTGCAGGACTTACAGTTATGATGGTTTAGGGTAAGTTTATGAGAAAACAACTTGAGGTGAATCAAAAGCAGTTACTCAAATCGCTAAATCACTTAGACATCCAAATGGAGGTAAATTCTCTTTTTGTTCTAAGATTTTCTTTATATTAATAGAGGAGATTCTTACATGGGAACCTTTGATAGAGGTGAAACCATTTTCAGTATTGTATTGTCAAGACTAATAATCACAAAATAACTGAGAAATAAAAACTAGAAAATATAACTATAGACTCATAGTCATGTGCTTCAAAAATTATTTTCAGGTAGTACTAGACAATCCTACCTAGATTGAATTTATGGATTTCTTTAAAGATTTTATATGGAAGTTCAAATTTTTACTTCTTGGTGAGAGAATTTGAGGTGAACCTTAAGTATTTGGAACTTGTCCTATTTGAATTTCTTAGTAACCTTAGATACTTATGTCCTATGTATTTGTTTGACCTTGATTCTAAGAATACCATAACGAGTACTTTGGTATTACTTTTCTAGCTTGTTATTTAGTTATTATTTTGTGATTTTGATTGATTGTGAGTTTACAGGTTGCAAATTTAAGAAGTTGACTCATTAAAACTTACATATGTTGTTAAAAATCCCTAGGAATATAAAAACATGGGGTTGTCCTTTGAAGCATATTGTATTTGGGTCTTATTTGGAAACATCACCCTTTTCTAGATGATACCCACCATGAATGGGGAAAGCTTTGATGCACTCAAGGTTAGGGTAAGTGAATGACAACCTTTCCCTTGCAGCATGAACCAAATTCAATATAACCACTACATACCAAATTCAAGTTTTATGAGGGGAAGCATGGCAAAGAGACCAATAATACTTTTCATTAATTCGTTATCAATAAAATAATTCCAAATAGCTATGAGCCTCCATGTTCATTCCATGAGACACAATTGAGAAATATTTGATCTGTGTTAACAATTTAGGACTGTTTTTGTCCTCACAAAGCGTTCAAATGAACTTTGAAGGATGTAAGTCTCATATGTCTTTTAGATGATCTACAGGTATGAAAAACACAAACTACTTACAAGTAACCCTCTCCAATCCCTATCAATGTAAATACAGTGCATACATATGTATTCATTTATGTGTGCGTTGACATAATAAAATACTACACAACCACAAACCCTTAACATGCATGTATAGTCAACACATATTTTAGAAATGGACCAACCTTTCAAGAAATACTTTCCCTCAAAATAATTCTTGCTAGAGTTTCAAAACCTCTATTTGAATTTTATCTAGCACCCAACAATGTAACCTAAACTAAGAGCTTCAGATATCTAAAAGCCAATTCCCCGTTAAAAATACTTCTTAATTAGTGAACTGAACCAATTATGGATGGTTACCTTAATTGTGAATATGTATTTAGTTTACCATTTTTAAACTTCAAAGTCCACAATATATGTCTTACACAAAATTATCCATTTTAGTTTCACTAGCTCCTAAAATTTTACATTTGAGAGATTTTTCATAAATGTTTCAAACACACTTATCATGTGTATGTGGAAATCAATATCCACATCCATTTCCATGTTCCGCTGAGAATGATGTCTTTGTACCAAAGGTTTGTAATAACTGAAGGCAATGCAAAAAATGAAATAATTTCATCGTTTCAAAATTTTCTATGAAGACGTCGTGTTGCTTCTAATCGCTCATGCCATCATTGTTGTATGATCGATTATGGCCCTCTAGTCTGAAACAAAAGGACTCATGAATTCTTGAAAGGAGATTTAGGAATGTTAGAGACCCAAAAAACCCTTAATAAAGGTCATGTTATTTCCAAGATTAACATTTGTCAGCATAACATTACTCATAATCATTAATTTGTGTGTAATACAAGGATGATAGAATAAAGAAAATTCAAATTCTCTAGGAGTGATTTGAATTCCATAACTTAGACTGAGTCCAGAGATCACTAACTGTGGAAAAAACACCACTAGAGGCTCACAAGTGCAACTTTGGACAATTGAATTAGTTCACAATTATTTAAATGACCAAGGTAGGTGAGCAAAGGCACATAACTCCATTAAATAATGCAAATGTGGTGCTAGGCTAACTGAATATGAACTAACTGATTCCCATCGTAGCATAACTCAACACAGGCTAGGGTGAACTGATGGTGGGACTCCCAAGGATCATCATGGGTTCCTAAATTATAGGGATTGGTCTCTGGAGTCCCCAAAACCATGCAAATTGGCACATTAGGTCGTAGGTGGGCCCCATATGAATTCCCCATGGCACTAATGAAGTGGCAACATAATCCAAAGCTAGGAAATGACATTTTAACTATGGCAGTCAAGGGAGGATTACAATTAATCCTAGCACCCCCACCTTAATCCAAACTTGGACAACCTAGGCCTTGGAAACTAAGACCAAAGGTCACCCATACAATCTAATGCAAAAAAATTACTGCTCAATAAACAAAGGAAATGGGAAAAACCTCATGGGAAAGCTCCCCCTCAAAATGAATAGTGAAACCATGAACAATAACTGAATCAAACCTTCACACCAAGAAGAGATATGAGATAAGTAAATCTCTTTTCAGTGAAATATTTGGTGAATATGTACGCAACTTGCTCCTCTATAGGGAAGTAATGCAGAATGATAGCCTTACTATGCACTAGATCCTAGATGTAGTGCATGTGGACTTTAATGTGCTTGGTCTATTGCTTTTGTCCTAGATCACTAGAAATTTTAATTGTACTTTGATTATCATAGAAGAGGTCTACTGAAGGAGAAGTGCGGATTCCAAACTATGTTAGAATCCCATGTAGCCAAACTTGCTTAATAACTGCATTCACATCCCCTCGATACTCTGCTTTAGATGAAGAGAGAGAAAGAACTGCTTGCTTCTTGCTTAACCAACATAATGGTCCAGTTCCCAAGATTATCAATGTAGATTTTATGTCAGTACTGTCACCAACCCAGTATGAGTCAATATAACAAACCATATCTAAATGAGCATCGCCAGTATAGTGAATCCCAAACTGTCTAGTACCTTGCACATAATTCAAGATGTGCTTTGTTTCCTTCCAATGCAGCTCATGTGTCTCCTGCATGAACCTAGAAACAATACTCACATTATATGAAAAGTCTAGTCTCAAATAAGTAGGGTACAATAAGATACCAATCAACTATTTGTAAAGAGTACTATCAACTAGGGGTGTAGAACCACCTTATTCCAATTTGATGCCATATAAGAAGGGGAAGGATGTTTCTTTGCAATCAGTCATATTTGAATATTTTGAGAAAATATCCTATGTATATGGACTGAGTAATCATGATCCTTGAATATTTTTGATTCACTTCAAGGCCAATAAACGCCTAAGAATCCCTAGATCTATCAAGGAGAATACCTTGCTCAAAGATTACTTGATATCCCTCAATCCAGCAATTGAGCCACTAGCAATGAGAAAGTCATCCACATACAGTACAATAAATAGTAAGCAATATCACTTTTGCTGCATGTAGACATTGCAGTCAGATTTGCACTTTTCGAACTTCTGTGATAGTAAGAAGGCATCCATCTTGGCATACCATGCCCTTGGGGCTTGCTTAAGCCCATATTATAGAGATTTCTTTAGTTTGTAAGCCAAGGAGGAATCTTTAGTGTAACCCTCAGGCTGTCTCATGTATATCTCTTCTTCTAGGTCACCATGTAGGAAGGCGCTCTTCATATCCATGTGATGTACCTCCCACTTCTTCGAAGCTGTAATGACCAAAACCATCCTTATGGAATCCATTCCTGCAACACGAGAGAATGTTTCACTGTAGTCCATCCCATGAACTTGTGAATACACCTTTGAAACTAATTGATCCTTGTACTTGGTAGTGGATCTATCTATCTTGTAGATCCATTTGCATTGTCCTAGCTTTCTCCCAGGAGGCAAGGATACAAGCTCCCATGTCTAGTTGTCTTGTAGTGAATCATATTCATCATCCATGGTTGGATACCATCTTGGATATTGGAAGTCCTCTTTGTAGCATTGCAGAGCAGACCCCAACATCATGAAGCACCTCTCTAGGAGAAGTGGATATGTATGGCAGAGTGCAAGGTTTCATCCTAAAATTGAGATCTGGTTCTTCTTCTGTCAGATGGATCTCCAACACTATTCCCAGTAGCTTCAATGAGTTTTTGGGCCCATTTAGGCCTTGAATTTGGAGCTGATGCTGGATATGGATCTGGGAATGCTTGAGCTTCATTCTCAATATCAAGATATTAATCTTCTTGATCCTCATATTTGGAATCTGAATCTGAAACATTAGTAGAGACATCATCGTATGAAAATTGAATTTATTGAGTATTTATTCCTTCCTCTTAAGTTGGCTGTAGATCATGCAATTGATCTTCATTGAATTGGACACTCCTCTCTATGAAGCATCTTATGGTTGCAATATCCATCGATTTGTAAGCTTTTTCATCATATGCATATCCCAACATCATGCATTCACTAGTTTGAGGTTGGAAGGATTTCCTCTTGCTAGATAGAATTATGGCCCACGCTTTGGTGCCAAAAACCCTCAGATGTGAGACACTGGGATTACGTCCCATTAAGGATTCGAATGGACTGACCCCAACCACTGACTTGTGAGGCACTCTGTTCTGTATGTACTAAGCATAGCTGGCTACTTCAAGCCAAAAATATGATGGAAGATTTATTTCTTCAAGAAGTCATGTAGCCATCTCTTTCAAGGATATGTTCTTCCTCTCATATACACCATTTTGTTGTGGTGTGTATGGGATTGAATGTTGCATTTGAATACCCGATGAAGCACACAACTACTGGAATTCTCTTTTGATTTACTCTCCTCCATTATATTATTTGAGTTCTTTGATCTTCTCCCAAGAGTGTTCTCAGCTAAGGATTTGAAAACTTTGATGGTTTCAAACACCTTAGACTTCTGGTTAAGGAATTAGATCCAACAATACCTTGAGTAGTGATCAATGAAGGTCAGAAAGTATCTATATCCATTCATGAATGTTGTAGGAATTGGTCCTGAGACATCACTGTGAACCAAGTCAAGTGTAAAGGAAACTCTTCTTACATCCCCAACCTCATACCTTTGCTCTAGATGCTTACCTACCAAGCAACCATTTTAGGCGCCTTGAGAGGACTTGATGATAGGAAATATCTCAACGAGATCTTCATTGTGCACATGCTAGATATATTTGAAATTCAGATGGCCAAATATTTTATGCTAAATCCTTCTTGTATTATTAGCATGAGTCAATAGGGCACTTGGATACGAGTTAGGAAGAAAATGAGAAAATTCATATGCCTTGAAGGCATGATTTTCATCTCCTTTCGCTATCAGATTCCCAGTAGATATTTCTAAGATCTCCACTAAGTTGGGATCAAATATGACTCGCTTGGTTTATCCAGCATGGGTCATTTGGTATACAAACAACAAATTTTTTGCTAGGGAGGTCACATAGAGGACATTGGGCACTCCATGCTCAAATGTGATTGAACCTTTCCTAATAGCTGGGATTTGAGAGTCATCTCCCATGCGTATGCTAGGACCACTAGAGATATCCAAAGAAGAGAATGATTAATTGGAGGTAACAATGTTCCATGGAGGCTCCAAAATCAATGGGAAAAGATTGTGACTGAGAGAATATTTCCTTCAGTGCATGTCATCTCTCATGATCTTATACATTAAAGTTAAAATTAAAACTTTACTATAATGTTTTAAATTACAAAATTAAAAGTTTAAAACATGAAAGTAGTATTAAATAAAAAAGATTAATTATTAAAATATTAAAGATTAAAAAATTAAACATTATAATAAATATGATTCAACAAGGGTTGTGATGTTTTTAATTCCAAAATAAGGCCTGTGCACTCCTCTCTGGAATACATTTTACAATTTAGTAAATTTTAACATTATAGATGGTCGTTTCAGAGATCCCCAACTAATGCATATGGATGTAGTGTTAAAGTTTATTAAATCTTAAAATTTCATAGTCAAAATTGCAATTTTCTATTTTCATCTTGATTATGTAGTTGTTATCAGGTCATACTTTTTTATCCCTCGACTAAATTAGTTATTATTTAGTCATCTTTATTTGTGTAACTAATTATTTAGTTGTATTTTTTATCCGATGACTAAAATAGTCATTTTATTTAGTCATTTTTAGTTGTGTCACTCTAATTTAGTCATTTTTAGCTTAAAAACAATCTTGTGCCTGGCGTTTTTGGTCACACTGTTATTTATAACCCCTTTATTCTGCTAATGGCATGTGGTGACATATGTTTCCTAGAAGGGGATAGGTGGAGTTCCCATGTAGGATCAATCAAGATGTATTGGAGATGCTCTTTAGTGAGGATGATCATATGATGGACCTTGTACGGTACCCATATGCAAGGATGGGTACTGTACATTGGTGAGGTTGTCAGAACATTCGATCCTAGGATGCTTATTTACTGCACATGTGATTAATTGTCACATTTTATTAAATTGTCTAATTATTGTTGTCTACTATTTTGTAGATATTTGCACATATGATGGAGAGGTGCCTCACCAGCCTAATGAGTAGATGGTTGATGTTGATCATGATATCCCTCAGTTATAGAGGTCAGGATTAAAACATAGGGTGGATTGTATATCCCATCAAGAGGTTTTATATTAGTTATGTGCATCGATGGCTTGACAAGGGGTGTGCCTAGTACGAGTTATCGAGATGATACAATAACATGAGATCATAGCTATATGGTCAACCATTCTACATGTTATGATTATATTGATGCAACATGTTGTTAGTGTATGTATCCTATTGAATAGGAGTGGGGTCACTATCACCATAAAAATTATTCATCTGATTCATTTGCTTCAGATGATTATCCTCCACCTATTGCATAGGTCCACTGGCCACCATCACCCCTAAAGAACCATAGACCACCATGTTATCTACAGGTCCACCAATCATCATATCCTCTACATTCTCACCTACCTCCACAGGTTTGATCAACCACCATATTCTCCATATGTCAAACAACCACCATCTTCTCCCTCTTGATATGACCAACCAATTTCTCCTCCTAATAGAGTCCATTGACCACCCTCTCCTCCTCATTGATTCAATCGACCAATCTATCATCCTCCATAGGTCGATCAACCACCATCTTTTCCTCACCATGCTAATCTTACACTCTCTCCTCCTCCATAGGATGACTGACCACCCTCTCCTCCTCACCGAGTTGATTGACCACCACATCCTCCTTCACTAGTCAATCGATCACCCTCTCCACTTTTAGTAGCTGACCCACTAGTTATGATAATTGATTCATTTGGTTGTACTTTAAAATATATTATCACATTGGTTGATATGACTTTTGGTGGAGATCTATACCGTACCATGTAATTTATACTACTTTTTTATTTGGAAGAGGCATTGATATTTCCTCTATCTCTCATGGTAGAGGCATTGATCATGCCTATGGATATGGTGGTGGAGGTATTGATGCCTATGGATCTGATGGAAGAGGCACTGGTCATGCCTCTAGCTCTTGTGGTGGAGGTACTAATGTATCTAGCTTTGGTGGTGGAGTAACTACCTTATAACAATTATATTTCATCATATGTATATATTTGATTGATGCAATGTATATTTTACATATTTATTTTAATTTTAATGTTGATTTGAATGGTATATTTGACACACACACACACACACACACACACACACACACACACACACACACACACACACACACGTGTGTGTGTACATACAATGTATATACATATTATGTATACACATCTATATCTATTGGAAATTCTTCATAATCGAGGTTTTTTCACATTAAACTGAATTACAAACCCACATACCACTAATGTATAGATATAGGGGTGGATTTCATCTAGAAATCTTAGTATAAATAGCGAATAAGCTATTATATGGAATCATTACATTGCATCCCTCAAGGACGGGCACATTCAGATAAGAGAGGATGATGATGAACTCATTTTGGTACTTACTTCCTTAGGTAGATACACTCCAAAGCAGGTATATATCCAATTGAGCGCATAAGCACATAATAGAGAAATGAAATGGTGGTGGAAACATGTCTGGAAGTTCAAATGTCTACCCAAAGTTTGAATGCTGATATGGTGTACATTGGCCGATAAAATCCCCCAGCTTGGGACTATGTCCAAAAGCACTTCTTTGAGGGCCCAAAATTGTGTACGATATGTAAGAATGTAGAGGAACTGATGGGGAATTTGTTCATTGGTTGTCCATTAGTTTGTTAGGCGTGGAAGGAATGCTCTATGCAGGTAAATTTGAACCTAATTTGGGATGGTTCCACGGTTTTCTAGGCCTTGCAATGGTGGCTATATAATTCATTATTCCATTCCCTTAAATCTCTCACATTAAATATAACCTAGGGACTATGGATCACAAGGAACAACCAATTTTTCTCAGAAAAACAGGTTGTTCCTAAATTTATTTCTATTAATAGCTTGAACATCCTAAATTTCTTCCCAAAAGTAAAGGAAGCACCTCTAATTTGGGTCATTAGAGAAGAAGAAATTGATATGGAAATTTTATGGGTCATTTTCGATTGAAAATCTCAACAAGATGGTTCTATGTGCGGTTGGGCGGGCGGGGGTGGGGGGGTTCTATTTTTGTCTAAACAACACTCTTTCAAGCTTTCAATGGGATTTGGGTATGGTTCCAATAGTTATGTCGAACTACAAGCTCTAACAATTCCACTGCGATTTGCTATAGGAAAAGGTTGTCAAAAACTCTAAGTCTTTGGAGATTCCATGTTGGCTATAAATTGGTTCCAAAAAGTTCAAATATGCACAAATATTCATCTTGATGCATTATTGACAAGGTATTTAGGAAATTGTCGAGAATTTTAACTCTCTCTATTGCACACATGTATACTGGGAGCACACAAACGAAGCTTACTCCTTATCTAAGGAGGGTATTTAGATGGGTAAAGGGAAGATTAAAGTAACTAAGAAGTGGTAGGACTAATCCTTCCAATTCTATCATAGGCCTTTCACTAAAGCAGTTCCCAAACTTGAAATTTTATTACAGGCAAAAAGGACGAGATAAATCTCAGTGTAGTAGGAAAATTACAGTTATGTTTTGGTAGGAACTCTGTCACATGATGGAGTCTTTTTTGGATTATTTTTTTTACAGAAACAGTTGGATTTTTTTTTAATTATTATTATAATAAAAATATCATGGATACAAAATGCAAGGTGCATTGTCCCCTAATCAGGACATCATCTCTTTCTCCTTGGTCCTCCTTCTTTATCATGTAACAAGCTTGAGAATTTCCCATCCAATGAGAGCTATAAATTTTAACAAATTGCCCAAGCAATATGATACATAAACAATGCATAGAAACAAATCTGAATTTATGGGATCCAAACATTTTCACTGATGATGCTATCCTTTTCCATACCCCCGCAATTTAGGCCAACCCCTTTATTTGCCATGCTATCAGCCTGTTGATTCTGTCCTCTCAAAACGTGCAAGAAAGTAATGGTTTTAAATTCTTTGACTAAACAGAGCATTATATTATGCATCTTAGTAGAAGGATTTTTCCATTTTTTGTAAATTTTTCTTGCTTCCCTTATGACAATTAAAGAGTCTTCGATGACATTCATTTCCTCTATCCCCATATATCTAGCCAACTCCAAGCCTTTGATTAATTCATACCATTCCGCTCCATTGTTTGTTGCCCTTCCAATACCCCATGCATACTCTTTTTGCTTGGTCCCTTTGTGACCAAATATTACCCCACCTGCACCAACAATACCTGGATTGCCTTTTGAGGAACCATCAAAGAAGAATGAACTAATTCCTGAATTATTCCTCCACTTACTCAAATCCTCTGTGCTCATCTTGTTCTGCCAGCAAGGAAGGCCTGAATTCATTGTTGAATTACTACTAGGGGAGGGATTCCGAAGAATTTCAGTTGACCAAGCTCTTTCTTCCACCATATGAGGTTCGATTATTAAGTTTTTCATTCCTCTTATGGCTAGAGTGTCCACCCATAAATTCTTTTCTGTGGTAGAGACTTTTTTAAAACATGCTGCTTTTTCTTCAAATATCTCCTTGTTCCTTGCATTCCATATTTTCCAGCACACAAACCTTGGGAGAGCATCCCAAGCTATGGAAAAGTCTAGATTTTTATTCGAAGAGCCTTGATAGTAATCCTTCCAGCTGAAAAAAATCATACCAGTTTGTTGGTAGCATTATATTCATTTTAAGATCTTTTACTATCTCGCTCCAGACTTGTTGAGTGAATTTACACTCTGTGAATACATGCATTAAGATTTCCTCTTCCTCTTTGCACAAGATGCATCTAAGCGGGCCTGCTATCTTTCTATTTCTAAGGTTCTCGGCTGTCAAAGATTTTCGGTGAGCCAGGATCCAATAGAAGAAATTTACCTTTGGCAATCCATATTTGTTCCAGATTTTGTTCCACTTGTAATTTTTTATGATCCCGTTCTTATTTTTGTAGACCACACAATAGCCTTCTTTTACAGTTTAATCATTAGAATTGCCCCATCCTCGTCTGTCAGCAGCATTGATATGTGTTGGAGCATGCCCATGCAAAAGAAAAAGAAAAGATATGAAGTCTACCTGCAGGTGTGCTGGAGTCCCCACGTTTTTCCATCCAATCCACCTTTCAGATGCCATCCAAACTGATAAATCATACAACATTATGAAATTTTTATCCTCACACCATATTTTTAAATTGCTAATCTCTTGCAATTATCAGCTGGCGAATTTGGGCCGATTTTATCATACCAGACTCGAATTCTTTTACCGTTCCCAATGATCCAACGCCTATTGTCTTTTATTAAAAAGTTTGACTTTTTATAGAGCTCCCATACTGGTGATCCAGCTCTGCTTGTGTTCAACCTATCCATGCATTTGCTTCTTTTCCCAGCCATGTATTTCTTTTACAAGTCCGTTTTCCACCACACTGGTTCTCTAGTTTAGATTTGCCACAATATTTTTGCCCCAAGAGCCAAGTTCATATCATGTGGGTCTCTGACTCCCACACCACCAAACTATTTTGGGTTGCACACCACATCCTAGGAGATCAGGTTGATTTTTTTGTTGCTGGTCACCTTTCCTACCTGCCACAGGAAATTTTGCATCACTCCATTGATTTCCTATATAATACTTTGAGGAGCTAGTGAAATAGATTATAGATAGATCGACTGAGCAGATAGAACAACTTTGATGAGGACGATCAAAAGACGATCTTGTCTGCTGGATTGAGCCACTTGGATCCCCATGCATTTATTTTTCTTTTGATTTTATCTATCAGTCCACTCTAGTCAGCCTTCTTTTTTCCCCCTTGAAGATGGGGACGCCCAGATAGTTGAATGAGTTCCAGGATGTAGTCCCTTCAAAGCTAAGAATTCGCGCGATCCTTGCCATCACACTAGGAGGGTAGTTCCAACCATATATTTGGATTTATTGACATTAAGCTTGACATCTGTAGCATTAAGAAAGGCGGAGATCACACTTTTGAGCCTTTTTGCAATGATTGTGGATGCGCCACTCAACAAGCTTGTATCATCAACGAATTGTGCATTATTTGCCGCTCTAACCTCTCTTGCAATTTTTAGACCCTTGAGCTCCCCCAAATCTTCCTGTTTCTGCAACTTCCTGCTCATAGAATCAGCTACCATCAGATAGAGATATGGAGACAACGAGCAACCTTGCCTAATTCCCCTGGTGACTTGAAAGAACTTGGTTGGTATGCCATTTACCAACGGGACAATCCATGGATTGTTGATGCACGCCTTGATGCATTTGATGAACCTTGGAGAGAATCCAAACTTCACCATGCTTTCAAATAAAAAGAAATGATTTACTCAGTCAAATTCATTTTCCATGTCAAGTTTGCGAGCCATACCTTGTTGCTTTTTCTCCATGCTGGTATGGATTGCTTCATGCACTATAATAATATTATCAAGGATTTGGCGCCCAACAATAAACCCTCCCTATGTATCCGAAATTATCCTTCCCATTAATTTCTTTAGTCTTGTGGCTAGGATTTTGTAAGAGGTATTACAAAGGGAAATAGGCCTAAATCAATCTATTGCGATGGTTTTTTTTCCCTTTGGAATCAACGTGAGAAATAAGAATTAGTGGCTCCACCAACCTTGTCCTTTCTTCTCGTCCAATTAAGCATTTTTTTCAAATACCCCTTGATAATATCCCAGGAAACCCTATAGAATTTGATGGTGTACCCGTCTTGCCTGGGTGCCTTATAAGCTTTTAGAGACCAAATGGTTGCCTTGATCTCAGATTCCATAATGGGTTTTGTCAGGTCCTTATCATCATGATCCATGATAAGGGAGGGAATCCATGAGAGGATATCGACTTGGGAAACTTGATCATTCTCTTCCTTATCCCTGTATAGGTCTCTGAAGTGCTGAAAAACAGGTTCCTTGATCTCATCCTGCTCAACAATCCTCTTTCCATCCCTATCCTTAAGTTCCTTGAGCATGTTAAAACAGAGTCTTGCCTTTGTTTGCTTATGAAAGTAAGTTGTGTTTCTGTCCCCTCCTTTTAACCAAAGCTGTATGAACTTCACCCTCAATTCCTCTTCCTCACCTTTGGCTACTTTGAGAATCTTTAAACTTATATCTTTTTCTTGGATGATTAGAAAAGGGGTGATTTCCTCCCTTTCCATCCTAGAGTGAAGAGTTGAAAGTTTAAATTTAAGCTGACTTTTCTTGCTGCTAGTGCTTGTGTAATATAATTTTACCCATGCTTTAAAATCACTTTGAACCCTTCTCAACTTACTTTCCCAGATGAAACTAGGAGAGCCCGAGATGTCCATTCTCCAAGCATCTCTTATAATGGTCATGGTTTTTTCTTCTTGTAGCCATGAGGCATTGAATCGAAATGGGATGGGGCTGATATTTACAAAGGATGCTATCACCAAGGAAATTTGTTTGTGGTCCGATACAACAGATGGAAAAGAAAAAGAAGCAAGAATAAGATCTCTAAGGAGAAATGTTACACTTAGCAGGAAATGGTCGAGCCTGGCCGCGATGTATCCTTCCCCCATCCTTCTGTTGTTCCACGTGTATTTCCCATTTTTTAATGGCAGATCAAGCAGATATAGCTTGGAGATAAGGTATTCCAAGTTTTCCCCGTAGGGATATCGAACACTGGAACCCCCTCTTTTCTCTGACTGTGCTATAATAGCATTGAAATCATCGGCTATAATGATTTCCTTCCCTTCCATTTCCTCTTTTAGGGTAGCTAAAATATTCCAGAAATTTTTCTTGTCTCTGCAATGAGTTGGTCCATACACATTGCATACATAACTAATATTTGGATCATCCTTTTCCTTAAATTCATAAAGAAGCCAATGTTGATTCTCCTTTACAGTTTTGATCTCATATTTGCTTGCAAAAAAAGTTTCAATTCCTCCTGATGCCCCTCTGGAGCTAAAGGAGAAACCCTATCTATTTGTCCAAAAGTGTTGTGAGAGCGCATAACCTCTACATCACTCATTTTTGTCTCCTGGAGAAGCAGAATGTTTGGCCCTTCAGACTTAATAATGTTTCTTATGGCTTCCACTTTGTTTTCTCCACCTAGTCCTCTGCAATTCCAAGAGACAAATTTCATTATTTCTTATTTGATTGGGGCCCTACTTTAGGCCTTCCATCTACTTTCCTTGAGATTTTGTGGTTTTGTAGGAGATTTGTCTCTTCAATGCTCCTCTGCCTTCCGAGTTCTATTTCTCTCTCTACTTCCTGCTCTCTATGGTACCTTTGAGATTTTCTTCCTTTGGTATTAGGTGCAGTTTCAGGAATATCTTGTGATGCATTTAAGTATGAGTGAGAAGATCACGCAAAGGCAGAAACTCTGCTTTGTTTTACCCTTTCAGCCCAAGATCCTCCATGCGATGGAGAGCTGACCATCTCTATTTCAAACCTTTCATTCCTGGGAGAGGTTGGAGGTATGGTGGTGCCTGCTAAGTCTTTGAGTTGATCAGATCTACCTTCATCAATGGTTTCTTCATTCATTATAATTTCCCCCTCCTCCATAGTCAAAGGATTAAACTAGTTACTGGTAATGGCCTCATTTTCTGCTTGTTTTGCTGCTTTTTCATTTTCTGTCTGTGGATATTTTGTCTCATGGGTAGCCAGAGTGACTTTCCTTCCCTTTTTTACATGTTGCCACCCTTCTTCATGAGTTTTCTCCAAGTTTTCCTGAACTGCTTTAGGGTAGTTTTTGACAAAATGCCCATACTCATGACATTTCTTGCACTTGAATGGCAGCTGTTCATAGTCCACTTTTTGAGCATGTTCCCATCTGTCCATGAAAAGACTTACAATTTACGGTAACCCCTTTTCTAAGTCTACCTCTACAGAGATCCATGCACAAGAAAATAGAGGGCCCTTCAGTTCTGCCTTGTCTATGTATTTGCCGAGGGAGTTACCTATTGCCTGCAACATTTCATCATTCCAGCAGTGCAACAAGAGACGAGGAATGTGAACCCAGACTAGGACTGCTGAGGGAACATCCCTTTCTGGGTCAAATGATAGACGCCACGAATTTAAGTACAACCCCCATGGGCCCATGAAATAAGGTCCACTTCTGAATATCAGTTCCCTATCTTCTTTATTTTCAAACAGAAATGTGAAAAATCCTTTACCACAGAAGCAGTGCTATAGACCCCAGAGATCAGAGTCATCCGGTTTCTTTTCACCCAACTATCCATTGTTTTTGGTGATGGCCACATGCTAGTGAAATGTCTAATCAGCCCTCGCTCGCTCAGTGCAAGAGCTTTCATACTTGAAGCTGCTGACAAGATATGAATCTTAGGAGCATTGGCCCTTTTTACAAACCCATCTCCTTCTTCTGTTGTGTACGAAGGTGGAAGGGGCGTGGAGTCTACTAAGGCCCTAAATGCCACATCCAAAGCCTTCCTTCGATCCTTCGGGCTTGGATTGAAAGGAGGATCCAATTGTGAAGCCACCCTCGGGCCTGTTTAGTTCTAGATCATTCAATCGAACAAAGGAGTTTCTGTAATGGTCCTCTGCATGCAGATCTGCAGAGAGATTCAATCTACTTTGAGTTTGCTTTTTGGATCAGCCCACCATCCAGCACATTCAGTAATCAACCCTACTAGAATGCAAAATGTAGATCAAAGGCTGTTCCAGGAGTTCATGCAGATTGTAGCTATCAGGTTGTTCTAGCAATCATGCAGATCGCATGTGTTCCATCATCAATCTCTCCTAGCAAGTTCATTCATATCTACGTTGAAAACCCTGAATTTTTTTTGGTGCTTTTTTTGATTTTCTTACTCATCACAATGGGGAAATGGTTCACAGTGTACACCATTTAGTGCAAATACTTTTTTGATGTGCCTCATCATGGAATGGGATTCATATTGTCCACAATAAGGAAAAATTTTGAAGTTTTTTGATGTCAATACCAAGGTTTCTATCTATTGCACTTATTATGAAGACTTCTCTTACAGAATATCATGAAGGCATAAGTTTATTGAAGATGGAATTCAAATCTTTGGTTCAGGATGTTATAAATCTTTATATGGAAATATTAGGCAACTCCTAATGAAATCTATAGCAAGTTTTCTTAGATATGAAATATTTGAAGAATGTTTTTTGTGTAAGGATTTGAGCCCCGAAGACTGCTTTATTTGGTAATATATGCTCAACATATATTTTCATATGTAAGTTTATACTCCTTAATAAAATTACACACACACACACACATATGATCTTTATGTTGTTTTATTTATGAAATATTATATCGTTTGTTCGTTAATGATTTATATTATTAATTTTTTTCTTTCTATTTTTTAATTAAATAGTCTAAACACAACACCAATTATAACAAACTCAAGTGTTTGTTCAATTTGATATCTCATCAACTATCCACCACTAAAATGGTTCTATATCAATGACATTGTTATAAGCGTAAATGTTGGCTAGTATTAGAGGCAACATCAAGATTTAAAAGGGTCAATAATAATGTTTTATATAGATTTAATGCCCAACTATTTGATTTTTTTTTACATTAACTTGTTTGACTTAAAATTCTATCAAATCACGAAATCAATAATCAAGTACATATTAATTATGTAATGATATAAAAATACATCCAACTAAAATAAAAATATTTTTCAATCAACCCTTCAATACAATCATAAACTACTATACATATTACAGATTAAAATGGTTTAATTTTTTTTTATAACTTTTCATTTCCAACATCATAGAATGAATTATAGTTTACCAATTATAGACAACAAAAATAAATGATACATCCACCATATAAATTTTGAAATAAAACATGTACATGATATAACTCTTAATAGCCATCACCCTGATTATCTTCCTCGTTTGACATTATAAAACTATTGTTCTAAAAAAGATGTTGTGATCTATGGTCATGTCTTAGTATGAACCACCCTTCCACATCCAACATATTTGAGTAAAAAACACTTGGTTACAGTGTTTTGGGAAAACAAAAGGCTCCTTAGTTTCATCTCACATCCTTCTACAGAAGACACACATTGGTCCATTCTTGCGATCTTTCTTTACATTACATCGATATAAGGTATCCCACCACTTGCGCTTAAAAATAACACATTGGCAAGATGATAATTCCACTTGAATGATCTCTCATATTTTTTTGACACAACCTAACTTCCCCTCTATTATGTTTTGATCGCGGTGGGAAACATGACTATATTGGCCGAATTCTACTTCCACGCCATAGTCTTGTGTGACACATCCATCATTTACATCTTCGATGTGAAAATGATGCCTATATGCCCACCTAGATGGGAACAAATCCACCTATAAAAATTTGAACATGTGATGGTGTCATTTGTCTAATATTCTGAGCATTAATAAAAAATATATAGTTTTATGGTTCAAATGTGCATTATAAAGTTAAAAATGTACACAAAGATATTATTAGTGAATTGATGTACCCAATCCATATGTTTAGTTCATCCACTTCACCAAGTGGGTAACGATAAGAAGCACCATGTTTATATTTGATATGGTCAACAGCCCAACTATTGGGATATATCCTTAACATATTTTCTTTTGAATGATCAAGATAAGACATGCTTCTACTATTCAACTGCCTGAATTCTTTCTTGTCACTACCCCATTTCCTTTACTTCTTTTCATACCATGCAACCCACAATTTAGTTTCCTCTACGTTGTAAAGAAATAATTTATTGATGGCATCGATTTCTTAATACGTTGATATATCCATGAAATAAAAATGATAATTAGTATGAGATAAAATATATATTGTCAAGTTTAGTGTAAACAATTACTCGGTATAAGTTTGACAAAATAAAAGTGACTTACTATTTATGACGCACATTTTTCCAATAGTTTGGAGTAGCTCCCCTTCCCTTTTGTCCTCATCCAATTGGTCATCCCAAATGCTGGTGTTTATAGCTTCGTGAGGTATCCTCACAAGTCGACTTAGCAAGAGAAACATTATTTAAATATATTTAAAGACATTTTATTATTATTATTATTAATATTAATAATAATTATTATTATGAAATAACATTTCAACCAACATTAAAGGGATGCGTCCTCCTTTCACTTCATTCACTATAAAGTAAAAATTACGAACTTACCATTTCTTCAATCATTCATCTATCTATCTACTACAATGAAGTAATCAAAATGATGCAATTCTGATTCAATATAAATCTATTCTATTTGTTTCTACACATGGTTTATCTTTCAGTGATCCTATTTTTTTCCACCACATATGATTGAAATATATTGCTGCTATCTTAAATATCCAACATGGTATTGTAGGAGTGTTGAAACAAACCATTGTCAGAAACCACTCTCTTGTTAGATGTGGTGTCTTGGTTCGTGGTTTGGAGTTGTGAGGGTATTGGAACATGGTATTCCATTCCAATCCATGGTATTTCATTAGTATATGATATTTAATAACTTGTATTTACTATGGAGAGGTTTTGTATGTGGACTTTCACGTATGAAAATGTCTTTCTTCCCACATGATTTTACCATTTGGTTGGTGATTTTTATGCACACGTTAAAATGCTTTTACCTAAGTTAAAACAATTATTATTCATTGGCCATTGCATACATGTTTTAGTGAGGGAGAACACCATTTTTTCTTAAAAGGATTGTCATTTGAATAGATATTGTATGGATTATTGTAATTATCTGTTTGTACGAGTTTTGATAAATGATATTGGTACTAGGCATATTATCGTACCATTGGAAAGTGTTGAGACTTAGAAGAAGTAGGAGGATTTCTTTCATGATAGAGGGAGTAATATCAAGGCCTTAAGATAAATGGGAAGATATCCCATGTTTGTAGATTTTTTATGTACTCCATCTAATGAATACTTGATGAGTTCATGTTTGTTAGAATTAATATGCCATTGATCTTCAAGCAGTGAGTGCTATTAGATTCTTAATTATTTGTAGTGAAAAGGAATGAATAATACCCACTGAACAAAACAAATCTCACAAGAAACATACAAGAATTGATTAGTATAATTACAGTATAAACTTGATTACCTCCCAACAGTATACAATGGTAATACATAAAGGATAATTTGAATCATGAGAGATGAATTTGAATCTACCAACTCAATCTAAGTGCGTGGCTAACTAGAAGTGTCTAAATCACTCTCGGAGTTCAACTAGATAACTCTAGATGTCTAATCTAGTCTCTCAATCAGTTACAATCAATCAAGCCAGTCTAACTGCAGTGGTAGGTGAGAAGTGGGTGAGAATTGGCACCTTCCCACATGCAACCATGCATAACTGGCACTAACTGAACTGGAGGATATATAAATGAATATAACTGAAGCATAACTAAGCTTAACTAGTTACCAATTGCCAACAATTGAAGGAGGTTGGTGTTGGCACTCCCAGTGGCTCCTAAATTGCAGGGATTGGTCTAGAAGGCGCCTAAACTGGTGCATGAAGGTGCAGTTAGTTCCAGATCGCCTCTATCGGTGTTCCCCACACTCTAGTGACTAATACATGTTGTCCCATTAGGAAAAGTGGACCCAATGATACTATTGTACCCAATAATAACTAAATGACTCCTAAGTTAGGAAAATATAATCTAATAGATAGTTTGGACAAGGGAGGATTATAAATCCTAACACCCCCCCTGAATCCTAACTTGAACAACTACGAGCCCTAGAAACAAGGCCAAAAGTCACCCATATAAAAATATAAAATATAAAAAATGATGTTTAATAAACCAAGTAAATAGGGGAAAACCTCATGGGAACCCCCCCCACTCAAGATAAGTACTGAATCAGGAAAATAGGTTTTGAAACTTGCAAAATATTTTATTGCAATTTGCAGCACTATGCAACAACAAAGCAGTATTCTGGTTCTTCTGTGCAGCAACATCCTGAATCTGTGCATGTGAACCTCTGAATCCAAACTAAATGATTATGTCTGGAGGAATATTCCTCTTTGGAAGAAGAAGAATATGCTCAACTCAATAAAAAATATAGATAGCTGCTAGATGAAAACTGGACCCATGTAGAGCAACTGAAATCAACTGATGAGAGAGCAAAGGTGCTTGAGAATTCAAACCATGTGAGATAAAATCAGTCTCATGTGTTAGGAGCAAGTGTCTAGGCGAATGCAAAATGTCTCCATCTTTACTAGTTCTGTGAGGAGATGAGCATGTGATCAAATAGATAGGTAGAGAAGCCTCGAGACTGTGGAGAGCGAATCCTTGAGCTCCATAATCTGATATAGCTTCAGAAATAACCAATGATTCACAAAATAAAATATCAGCAAAATATAAGAGGAAACTAACATCAAATCCACAACATCAAGTTTAAAGGAGACTTGCGGTACTTGATTTGTCACACCAAAATTGATGAGACCATCTACAAGCATGACTGAAGGCTCTTGGAACTTAAAAATTGAACCAAATAATATCATATAATATCCAATTGAGATAATATAAGATCCAAATAAGTTCATATCAGATCTGAGAGTGTGGAATGATATCAAATACCCAACAACAATTTTGAAGGAGACTTGCGGTACTTGATTTTTCACACCAAAATTGATGAGAGCAACTACAAGCATTATTGAAAGCTCTTGAAACTTAAAAACTGAAACAAATAAGATCAGATCAGATCCAAATAATATCATATCATATACAAATAGGTTCATATCAGATCCAAGAGTGTGCTCCACCGAGATGGTAGATGCACAATTTTCTCTTTCTTCAAAATTCTGAGTATTGGTGCATGCAATCATGTAGGAATTTGCTGGAATCTCTAGATCAATGAGAGTGAATGGATCACTCCTAGAATCTGATATTATTTCCAAAATATCCATGGTATTACTTATCTGCACACCAACAACATCATTAGTGATAGAGAAATCAAATTCCTCTTCATATTCTGAAACAATCACTAGTAAATTAACTATGCACATAATTAAAAATAGAAGAATCACTAGAGAATTTTTGCATAGAATGGAAAGGAGAGTTTTTCCAAAACATATATTTGAATGTCTTCTTTTGGATCATCCATGTGAGTATATGAGATATCAGAGATCTCATAAACTTTCAGAGCAGTAGGAGAAGGAGTCACTCCAAGGAGACTTTCTTCAATTCGAATTGACTGTGTGGAAGATTCTGCTTCTTCTTCATCTTCAACAATTTGATTTGTTGTGGGTCTAAAATGGGCCTTATAAGAAAATGAGCCAACAATAAATTCTGGTGAGTTGGAATTCAAGAACCAATAGAATTTCAATAAAATGAGTCTGCCACAATGGTTGAATTGACATATTTGTCATAAAAACTACTTTTTTTGTTTGTATTTTTGACATATCTCCCTATGCTTTTACTCAAATTTCGAGTGGGAGGGCTCGTTGGATGAAAAATTGAATTACACATCCAACGAGTACCCATGCTACATACTTTTGACGGACCTCGCTACCCCAAAAATAAGAAATACCTGAGAAAATGTGATGATGACATTTGAGTAAAAGCATAGGGAGATATGCCGAAAATACGAAGANTCCTCCAAAATTAATAAATATTATTTTATTATTTTAACTATTATTTTATTATTTTCCTTAGGAGGCCCATTTTAGACCTCAAATTTCCTCTAATGAGGAGAGGGCACATAGAGTCCATTATTGAACTATGCATCCTAGATTTTATCTGAGCCTTTCTCAACAACTGGTATGTTAGAGTCATCTCCCATATGACTGCTAGGTCCTCTTGATAGAGTGGAAGTTATGAAGGATTCCCTAGAGCCAAACATGTGGTTCGATGCTTGAGAATATCAAATAAGCCTTCGATGGAGTGAGGCTTGCCTTCAAGGCATGGCATCTCTCATGTTCTTCAGTATTCTCTCCATCATCAGACATCTTAGCACCTTGTGGAAGGGAAATATTGTTTTGTACAAGGAGAGATTTTAACTGGTCGAGGGTCTTCTTCATGCATGAGTCTTCTGGATGAAAACCCCTCATACAATACAGACACATTTTCTTCTTCTTGGAGCTTGAAGCTCCTTCAGATGTCTTCTAACTCTCTTTAGGCTTCAAATCATATATTTTAGGTTCCTTCCCCTTTTTCCTCCCTTTAGCTTGCACTTTGGTAGATTCTATCACTAGGAGAGCTTGGTATTTGGAAGTCTGGAGGACTCCCATATGGACCAAATTCTCTTGCTCCTGTATTAAGGACTCGAAAAAGCTATCACGTGAGGGTATCTTCCAATTGGGAATGGAAGATAGAGATAAATACAGAATAATAAGATCCTAGTTTTCTGAGTATGGAGAGCACATGCTGCTCATCCTTTATTTCTATTATGCACGGTCTGCATTGAAGTGCAAGAGACTTGAATTTTGTAAAGAATTGTTGCATGGTCGCAAAACTGCTGGGATGTAAGGCTATTAAATTGTTCTCCAAAAAGTGTCTCTGAAGCTCATCTTTATTTCCAAACAAGAATTCAAGCTTCTCCCAAGCTTCTTTGGGAGTCCTTAAACATTCAAGGTGAAAAAGGAGGTCTCTGGATACGTGAGTACATAGAAAGACAAGAGATTCATCTAAGCGATTTAGAAAATTGTTTTTCTCAGCTGGATGATGGGGCTCACGCTCCCTTCCCATTATCATCCTGAACAGGCCCTGCTTGGGCAAGGAAACCCACATATCCGCCCTCCAATCAACATAATTGAAGGGTGTTAGGATCCAGGGTGTGGAAGGTTGAGAATCCATAATTCTCCTACTGATTAGAAAATATTTTCAATCAAGCTATGTACCACCTGTGGAAATTCACTGCAAAAACAAAACCAATTCCTACTATGTCAGAATCAATCCTTCCCTCTTGACATGTACACTTTCTTAGGGCCCGTCATGCCCACACCGCCACACTAAATAAATTCAGAGGAAGCAAGGCAATCTTTGTGGGACTTCTATGGAAACCCAACTGCTTCTGGTGTACAATGGAGACTTGAAGCTTGCATGAGATGGATTTGATACCATGTTAGAATTAATATGCCATTGATATTCAAGCAATGAGTGCTATTAGATTCTTAATTATTTGCAGTGAAAAGGAATGAATAATCCCTACTGAACAAAACAAATATCACAGGAAACATACAAGAATTTCTCAGTATAATTACAGTATAAACTTCATTACCTCCCAGAATTATACAATGGTAATACATAAAGGAGAATTCGAATCATGAGAGATGAATTTGAATATAATAAATCAATTTGACTGCATGGGTAACTAGAAGTGTCTAAATCACTACCGGAGTTCAAGTGCCTAGCTCCAGATGTCTAATCTAGTCTCTCAATCAACTACAATCAATCAAAACAGTCTAACTGTAGTGGTAGGTGAGAATTGGTGCCTTTCCACTTGCAACCATGCATAACTGGCACTAATTGAATTGGAGGTTATCTAATTGAAGCATAAATAGGCTTAACTATTTACCAAATGCCAACAATTGAAGGAGGATGGTGCCGACACTCCTAGTGGCTCCTAAATTGTAGGGATTGGTCTAGGAGGCACCTAAATTGATGCATGGAGGTGCAATCAGTTGTAGTTAGCCTCTATCGGTGTTCCCCACACTATAATGACTAGTACATGTGTCCCCATTAGGCCAAGTGGACCCAATAATAACTAAATGACTCCTAAGTTAGGAAAATATAATCTAATAGACACTTTGGACAAGGGAGGATTATAAATCCTACCAATGTTTCATAAGGATCAAAGAAACTCATTGTTAGAGGGGCTTAGCTTCTGGTCCTAGGACAATAAGATGGATTCTACGAAGAAGGAGAAAGATGCTTAGATACAAAAGGAGAAAGATGATAAGATGCAAAGGGAGCATGGAGCTCCAACACAGAGGGAGATGTGATGAGCTTGAATATACGATGTTTATAATATTGGGTAGGTGTTCCCCCAGTATTAGACATGTTACTTGGCTAGGGGTGAATGGTCTGATGGAAGGAAAATATATTCTCCTAGACTACTTATGATGGGGTGGGAGATTGTCCCTTGCATGATGAGTAGTGTTGATACATCAAGCCTTCCCTAGTATTAGCCATGTGACTTGGGATATGGATGAGTCAATATGGGACAGGGATTTCTCCCAGACACTATATGATTGAGTGGGGAGATATCTCGGATACCCTGTGATGGGGTGGAGAGACTAGTCCATAATACGACTCAGAGTGGGGTAGTGTCTTCTCCCGGACACTATGTGACATAGTGGGGATATATCTTGGACACTTTGTGATAGATTGGGGTGGTTCCTTCTCCATGAAATTCTGTGACGGGGTGGAGATATCTCCCAAACATTTTATGACAGAGTGGCGAGATCTATCAGACACTCTATGATGGACTGGGGAGATACTCATAATGGGGTAGTTCCATCTCCCAAACACTTTGTAATGGAGTGGGGATATTAGTCCCTAGATGCTCACTCATGCAAGTGCATGGATTTATCCATGAGACTTGGCTAATAGACCTTGCAACCATCAATCTGAAGCAAGATCATGATCAACCTTTCTGCAAGAAGATTCATTGAAGACAAGTCATGCTGTGAATACTTTAAAGAAACCCAAGATATGCTCAAAAAGAATGAGGAAGAAGAATACCTCTCTCATTGATAAGGAGTGTTCTCCCTGATATAGGGAGAATGGTGCGACTATCGTTGAAAGGAAGAGAGAGGGAGCTATTGGTTCTTTATGTTGACTCCTTGATTGATTTATTGAAAGGAGTTCAGACTCAGAGGGAGTCAAGATTCATAAGGAATAATTGCTTTCAAGATAAAAGGATGTGTTGATATGTGATTATATTCTCCCTGTATTGGGAGAATGGTGGAACTCTCCATGTTATGAATATATCTATGTTATGAACTGACCTAAGATTATAGGGATATTCATATTCTTATTGGGAAGGGCGTGCTGCAGATAGAAAGAGCACCTCTAGGTGTTGCTTTAGTTTGGGATTTGTTGTGATTTCCTGGTGCAACAGGAAGCATACCTCACTAGCCCAAAGTATAGGTGAGGATGAATATATTGAAGTGAGTGTTATAACTCGGGAAGCAATATGGATTCAGAAACTCCTTGTAGAATTGTTTGTTTAGATACTTGGGCCGACAGTGATTCACTGTGATAATAAAATATGGGTGAACCTTTCAGTGAATCCTATATCTCATGATAGGTCAAAGCATGTGGAGATAAAGTACCATTCCATTATATATATGGAGGAGAGTGGATCAGTCCATATCTTGCATATTTTAACAGATAATTAGGTTATTGACATTCTCACCAAGCCTCTTTCTAGAGTCAAGTTTGTGTACTTCTGTGATCAAATTGGAGTGGTAGAGAATGCCTCCCTTAGTGAGAGGGAGTGTTGATAGTTGCAGAATCATTGTGACATTATCCTTGGGACTGGGAGAATGATGTGGCCCTCCTTGAGAGGGAGATGGAGCTGATTGTTTCGAGTTTTATGTGGAATCCTGAGTTCTATGTGAACTCCTGAGTTATGTGTGGACTGCTTGTCTTGTGTGGACTATGGTTATGTGTGGAATCTTGAGTTCTATGTGGACTATGGTTTTGTGTGAACTGATACGAGTTCTATGTGAACTCTTCCTTGTCATGTGTGGACTGTGGTTCTGTGTGAACTGATATGAGTTTTGTGTGAACTCCTGAGTTCTATGTGGATTCCTTGTCCTCTGTGGACAATTGTTTTGTATGGACTGCTGTGAGTTTAGTTGATCGTATTCCTCGAGGTTCTCTATGGAACAATATTAGTTATGTGTGAAATCCCCATTGTCTTGTGTGGACTATGGATCTATGTGAACCAATATGAGTTATGTGTGAACTCCTCCTTGTCTCGTATAGAGTGTGGTTTTGTGTGAACTGATATGATTTTTATGTGTAATCCTTGTCTTGTGTGGACTGTGGTTCTGTATGAACTGATATGATTTCTGTGTGAACTCCTCATTGTCGTGAGTGAACTATGTTGATCACACTTCTCGATGGATTGAGTTGTGTCGAAAGACCTTTCTTATGATGAACAGTCATTCAAGATAGTCATGATGCTCAAATGATATCCAGATGTGTTATAACATTATGATACCTCCCTATCTAAGAGGGAGTGTTGGTGTTTATAGCTTCGTGAGGTATCCTCCAAGTCGACCCAACAAAAGAAAACATATTTAAATATATTTAAAGACATTCTTCTTCTTCTTCTTCTTATCTAATAATAATAATATTTATTATGAAATAACATTTCAGCCATCAATAAAGGTATGCATCCTTTCAGTTCGTTCACTATAAAGTAAAAGTAACGAACTTACCATTTATTCAATCTTTCATCTATCTCTCTACTACAAAAAAGTAATACAAAGGATGCAACTTTGATCTCAATATAAACTATTTGTTTCTATGCATGGTTGATCTTTTGGTGATCCAATTTGTTTCCGTTGCATATAATTCAAATATATCGTTGCTATCTTAAACTCCAAAACCAAACCATTGTGTTGGGTGTGTCGTCAATTTTCTTAACATGCTCATTGTCATAATAAAACTATTGATATACTATGTACCCCTCCACCATAGAACCCTTGGGTTTTTCCCCGATCAGACAAACCCCTTCAATTTTTTCATGTGCCTCTCTAAGAAGAACAACCAACAACATGGGACTACTTCGACTAATTCAACCTAGTCAACTAGATGAATTAGAATGTGAACCTACAGGTCCATGAAAATCATGGGCAATTCCTTCTCAAAGATACAAATAATCTCCCCTATCTCTTCATGCCACCATTAAATGCGATCCAGATGAATCTTCTTTGATGTGATGCAATGCACCAATGCAAATAATTTAGATATGGCGTGTTGTATGTCCTAGTGAAAGTCATGGATCACATACCCATGCATGAGCAAAGGATAATGGAACTACAAAATAAACACTTACAAAATTAATTTCATGTTAACCTACAGTGGAAAAATCCATGCTTTCTACATACATACCGTTGGAAGGTCCAAATGGTCATGTAATCTCAACCTTGACAAATGCTCTTCTACAATGAAGCAATGCCATAGAGTAGAACCATATAAATAGGGCACCTTTAAACCTAATATACTAGAGAAATATAAAATTTATTCAAAGTCCACGAGACATCACCTTCTTTAAAAGACCAAGAGGGACCATCCTGTCCTCTACTTTCTTTTCTTAGCTAATATTTCTACTTAGTAATTTAAGAAATGCGATCTCTCCTAACACCCAACGTGTCACTTTTTTTAATGATATATGCTTCCATAAAGAAGATGAAACATTTTAAAATATACACATGGTATATATTAAGTGGGAAATCTTCAGATGCCTTGAACATGGTATCTCATAAAACATAAATTTCCTTTTCATCATAATAGTCATTTTCTCAACACAGGTGTCAAAAAATTCAGGATCATCGAACATAGGTTTCCCATTTGAATTGAGTAATTCCATGGTTTCCTTCGCCTTCTCTTTGTCATATTCCCTAATTTAGTCACCCTATCACTATTTCAGGTTTACAAGTTCTCTCTTGTTTATCATAGAAAGTATACGTTGTTCTTCTATAAAGGTGTTCATCTAGGAGGAATACCCTAGAGGAGTCATACACCGACTTTTGTAGGGTGTTGGGCTACCTAGCCTTAATGTAAGGTCCATAACATTTACATCCATGATACTCTCTTGTTACAAGGCCTGCAATGTTATTGTATACATAGTATATTCGCATTGCCGAAGATAGTTGCATCAAATTAACTATGAAAAATATTATTATTATGAATATAAACAAATCAAACATCATGCTTACCAGAAGTAAACTCTTAATCTCGGATAATCATGCGTCGTATATGCATATAATGCTATACAATGTAAAATACCTTTTTGTTGGGATGGGTCTTGATACTCCATATATAGGTATCCCTTCCCACAATTCCTTCAATTCATCGATCAATGTTTGTAGGTAGACAATCAAATTCTTTACTTTCCTTCGACCACAGACTATAAGAGCCAACATAAGATGTCCACTCTTCACAAAAAACCATGGGGGGTGTTCTTATTGATCACTACTACTAGAAAAATATAATAGTTGGTGTTTTGGAGGGAACACAGGTTAATTACATCCATGGCTATGCTCAATTGAAGGCTCCCCACTTCATCCTTGAATTTAACCGACCATGTAATCTCAACTTTCTTCATGGATATTGAGTATGTTGGGATTCACATAACTTGGTGCACTTTTGTGTGATGCATCCACCCTTACAGTACAAATATTTCTTCACAAGGAAAGAGACTTTGTGTTGGAACCTAATCTATTAGGGTTAGTGAATATGAAGAGTCATTTTTTAGTCCAATAGACATCTTGGAAATGTGAAACCAAGGGTCACCATATTGTATTTGTATGTGTATATTCTTAATGGAAAAATTGAGCATTCATTCTTATTATTTTATTGGGTGTTCCAATAGTGGTATTGGATCTATTATGAGCTATGTGTCATATGCCATTCTGAGCACTATGGGAACTTACCATCTCTGCCTACCATAGAGTCACCAAAGCCATAACTCCTCTATCTCCCTTTTCTCCTTAGACTTTCCTTCACTATTAGAGTTGTGTTTTGTTATTGTTTCCTTTGCATGCTCAAAATTGCATTAAGGTTGTTTTCCTGAATTTTAATTATGGCTTAATGTTCTACAAAGTTCATTTTTTCATGGGTGTCTACATCTCCTCCCTCATATGAGCAATCTATGCAACTTCTCTAAAATTTGACATTATTTTTGGATTCCTGTATTGGAATATCAACCTTAAAGATATGTGTGTCTAAATTCTCCCTCCAGTTAAGATAAGTGTTGGCTATAATTGTTGTATCATTCCTTGTAAATCGCCCAATATCCTCTAAAAATGGAGAACTCCCAACTTCAAAAGGACCCCATAGATCAAGAGCGAATGGATTAAAAAATTTGGATTGTTTGCTAAAGAAGTGAGGAATGAGAGAACTACTTACAATGGATATTAACTCTCAAAGAAAATGCAAATGATGATATTTTTTTGTTGTTTGCACAATTGTGTTGCATTTTGGTTCAATTTTGTGCACTCATGTCGGGATTTGGCTATGGTGGCGATTTTTGGAGGCTTCTACATTTCTCGAGACACATATTCATAATTTTTTCCATTCCATAATATCTTTTGACATCAACAATGAACAATTTAGATGTATGGAGGAGTTATTTGGATTTCTGGGAACAGTTATAAGTTTTAAAGCTTGCATTACAAGCAATTAAAATTTCACCCCATATTATGGAGTCATGCATCAATTTTTCTAGATAAGAGTGGAAATGAGGAGCACAAAACCCATACCCATTTCGATTGAATTCTAAAGAGTGGGCCTTATACCTTGAAATACCGAGGGAGAATATGGGATATAAGTGAGTCTTTATAAGACCTACACTTGAAAAATAAGATTATATCAAAGATGATTGATTTTCTAAAAAATGTACTGTTGTGGTTTGTGGCTCACATATAGAGGGCCGAAAATTACACCATTGCAGTGCTAGGGTCAAACAATAATTAGTCTTTTGGTGAACATTTGGATACTATGAAGGGTGCATATTTTCATTTTGAAATTGATGTGATAATATTTTAGGTTCACAAATTAGTGCTTGCTTCTCACCTATTTGTCTTCAAGGCCCAAATTTTTGGCCCAATGAGGGATCATAATACAATTAGTATAAATGATGAATATATGTCAGCTTCAATTGTTAGGGTTAGCT
This sequence comes from Pseudotsuga menziesii, assembly GCA_001517045.1. Taxonomy (NCBI): domain Eukaryota; kingdom Viridiplantae; phylum Streptophyta; class Pinopsida; order Pinales; family Pinaceae; genus Pseudotsuga; species Pseudotsuga menziesii. Next base: position 440,429 of record LPNX011194613.1, on the reverse strand, counting down.
TGAAGAGGATGCACCTTGCTTAACTCTCTTGTTTCTCCACTTCAAGATCATACAACTCCCCCTACCCATCCATCTCGTGGAAGAGGTAATACCTAATATCCACCTCTCAGAGACATACCCCCTTGTCCTATTCTTCTTCAGGAGAAAGGACCCCCCATCCTCTTCAAATCGAGGAGGAAATACACCACCATTATCACCTCCCTCTCCTCTAAGAGGAGGAAAAACAATGAACACCATGGCAACATCAAACTCAATCCTTCCTTTCACAGAGAGCCTAAATCTTCCTAAATTGGACAAATTGATAAAATATCCCATTTGACATTATTTAACTTGGCTAGAAATCCCCCTAAGCTCCCCTCAAATATTCCTAAATTCAAAGGGAAATAAGGAGATGACCCGACCAACCATGTTATGTCATTTCACCTTTGGTGCTCATCTAATTACATCATTAAAGAGCTTATTTGTCTTCAAATATTTCATAGAAAAATTACAAGAGCAATGAATAAATGGTATGCCAATTTATCATCTACGACTTATTCCACCTTTGATTCGTTTGCCCCTATTTTCCGTACATACTTTCATTTGCCCATATACAATGATTTAAGGATTGAGATTCTCATATAATTTTTGCAAACCCTCAACTCACATCGTAGATCATATCCACAAATTGTATAGATGTCGAAATATTTGTAGAATATGTATCCATCCCTAATTCTTGTTGGATTGGTTCCTTAAGTCACTCCAACCCATGATTGCAAAGAATGTGCCAACTAGGTTTCCTAAAATGGAAGAGGAGGCCATCCTCAAGGCCTAACATTTCAATTTTGTTTATACACAATCTGGGTATCTCTATACCATCCTCCCAGGTTCCCTTTGGCATCATTATTTGAACCCAACAACCTCGGTACATCACACTTAGTTGATGGGATTACAGGGACCATTTCTCACTAGGGAAATGATCTCCAACCATTGAATCCGATTCCACTCAGTGTGGCATAGTAGTACCCGCCAACACCTCCTATATTAGTGGCACTAATAATTGTTCAAACTTATCCATTTGGGAAGTTATCCTATGGACCATATAGTCCTACATACTTGAATGCTATCCAATCCCCAATGGTACCAACGCTGCAAATGACACCACCTACTCCTACATCCACATCATACAGAGCACCAAACCCATACCTCCATGCACTCAAATACAATCCATATTTCCCATTCCTTGACCCTCCTAGTCCTTCCTCCATTCCTCAAGTGGGGCTTAATCTAAAACAACCTTCTCTTGCACAACAAACTCAACGATTTAAGAAATTGAATGCATATAATCCCCTGGATCCCTATAATCAGGGGAAGAAGAAAGGAAAGAATAAGCAAAACCAATAGTAGGGATAATGGGTCAATCCCACTCCCTAACAAAACTAGAACAAGGGGATGCACAATCCCCTAAACAAGGAAATAATACTAGCTTTTGGATAAACTATCCTTGTTCCATGTGTAGAGAATATGGACACTAGAAACATCATTTCCTGTTGATGTCTGATTGTCAACAATTTCTTTAGGCAAGGGAGAATGCCACAACCAATACTCCTCAAGAACCTAATGCACCACAATCCTAAATCATTTGTTTTGCAAAATCCCTGTTCCAAAAGAGGGCTGGTTACCAAACACCATGATTATTTCCCACCAGGTGACAAAACCTTTCAAAACATCTACATGTACAGGACCAAAGTCAACCTCCTAATTTGTGCAAAAGGTTATGGCTTTCCCAATTCCCCATAAGGGGAGGATATACTCACCACCTCTAGTGGAGCTTTGCAAATAACTCATCCAAATAGTGATTATATGCCTTGGATCCCAAACACACTGCTTAGATGAGCCACCCATAACCCCCACATGAAAGTAGTCCACAATTACAAAATTGTGGATTATTTGGCTAAATATCCTTCCACCATGTCAATGTTAGAAGTTATATGATTTACACCTCATAACCTTTGACTATGAAAAGGGAGGACCAAATCTACCCTTTTCAGTCGCATTTCAGATTCCTTTCACAATCAAGAACACCATCATTCATTGATGCATCATCAATGAAGGTGGATCCAGTTGTATGTTGTCAACTCATGTTCGGAAACATTTGGGTTTGCTAGAATTGGTCCCATCATCTTTCTCTCTGTGTGCTTATTATGGGAGACCATAGAAACCTTTGGGTTTGTACCAAAAGATTCCCATTGGGCTGAGTGAAAAGTGGTACATTTGGATATTGAAGTATTCAATGCATATATCGAATACAAAATTTTGTTGGGATGTAGTTATATGTATGCCTTGAAGGCAGTAGATTCCTTAGTCTTCTGCATCATGTTGTTTCCTCATGAAGGGAGGACTATCACCATCAACTAACGAAAATAATATGTTTCGAATACCAAGACAAATCCAGATAACATCCTACCCACGATAGGATCAAATACTTCTCCCTCATATGTTGATTTAGGTCTAGGCATTTACAAAGATTCCACCTTACTTGGGGCATACTCGGGTCCTCCTATTGAGATCCCACATCCACAAATAGTCTCATGTGTACTATCTTCACCTTTGGCAACAAGTCATGACCCCTCTCTACACTAGCACTGGAACCTCCTACTAGCCATGACACCGAGCATATCATAACCCTATCGGTGCCACCTATATTCCAAGTCCTTTTCTTGTTTCCCCTCATGGGCATACAAGGAATGCAAGTAGTGGCCCAATTTGCATCACTTGGGATCTATTTGGGGATAGTTCTGTGGTATTTAATGCGACGTTATCTTGAAATAGATCCAAAACTAATAACCCACTATGATTTTATATCGGTATCACCTACAAGCATAGCATCGAGACTTCTTGTAGATAGAGTACTGCATGTGACCAAAGAAGAATTGGTTGTCACTAAACCCAATATTAGGCGCATGAAACAACCTAATTTGAAATCCCCCATGGTATTAAGTACTACCCTTGCACCAAGAATTAACCAATCATGCATTCTATGTAAGAAGGGACGACATGATATGAACCAGTTCCCCACCTTTCTAGAGCTTAAGATTTTTCTCAACACCCCTGTTAGCATGATGTACACTGCCAACACTTCAACAAGGGAACAACAAATACCTTGGATACACCCAATACTAAGACCAATACCAAGATATTATGCATCAATCATTCATGTACAATCTGTTCTCAGTTTGGAGATTATACTCATCATTGCTTGAAACTCTCTTGATTATGGGACGCATTGGAAACCATTCGCCTCATAAACCATGTGGTTGAAAACCCTAGATTATTTCCCAAGAAATCACTTCCATTAACGTTGTCTCTACATTAGAGGAAACTAAGGAAGAACATGGTGAGTGTTTATAATGTGGGAACCACACCTACATGATTCCATCCATTATTATCACAATCCCACTTAACTGTTCTTGTAGAATCCTAATATCAACCCATATACTCAATTGGGTGTCTTCCACATGACCATGTTGATCGTGTAGGATATTAACCCATTACTTGTTTCACTACCCTATCTTGCGCACACAACGAGTGGTCCACTTAGAACAAATGTGGCTAGAATAAAATCCTCCACCCCCTTCGAAAAATACACCAATATCACCTCAAGAGGAATTATTTCTCGTGCCATCAAATACCAACTATTCACATTGATTTCGTCAATATATCATTGTTCAAATTTTTGTCTACCAATGATGGCATAATTCGTCATCCTTAGAGGAAGACCATGCTCCATCACCGATTTCAATATCTATCTCATGGTAGACAACTACGACCCAATGTTGCACAATCCTTATACCTCATGATACCTCTATCATGTATTGGGTATCCTTGGGAGATATAGTCTACGTAACCCCATTGATAGGTTTCATTCGATAAAAATATCCCCCATAAGTTGAAAGACTTGGTATGTTTCATAGACGAGCAAACGCTCTCTCAGCTAGATAAGTTTCAATGATTTCCATCACCATTTGTCTCCACAAAAACAACAAAACCTGGGTGACACCCCTATTCACCCTCTACATTTATTCAGGTACATTATTCTTCTTGTCAGTTCTTTATGCATTGTCAATACTCTTTTCATAATCAACATTACACTTGGGTACTTGTGTCAGGTGTGCATGATTATCATTTAGAAACACCTTCCCATCATAGAACAATGGTGAATAGACTTTGGTCACAGGTATATCATCTCGACCTGGCATATATGCAGCATATTCCCTCTGTTTACATTACATTTACTTAGTGCTCCCGCTAATAACCACAGGGTCCTAATTCTCGGTCATGGCCCACCTTCATTATCGTTTTTGAGAAGAGAATGTTGACCTATGAGTGTGTGCGCCATTACAAACCATTAATATTTTGGGACCCATAATGTAAAACCATCACAAGTATGAGGAATATGATAAATCACCCATTTTTTCAAGCTGAAACCACATAGAATTGTCTTGCATTTTGCTCATCTCATCCCTTAGATTCCTTAGCACATGTTATTATTATAATTCATAGATAACCTCTCATTCCCCCATGAGCAATACACCATTTTCATTCCTCTTTGTATCATCAAATCCCAAGAAGAAAATAATGGGTTCCCACCCTTTGAAGTCACCAATACCATTCAATTATTCCCGCAGGAACAATCTGCATGGAATTTATTCATAGGGCACCCATCTTCTTGTTTGCACAAAACCATTACATCCTCATCAAAATGATTCCCTGAATCACTCAAAACTATGGGAATATTTCCCATATAATTCTTTGTTTCCCCAACCCACTCAATACCGTGGAAAGTGCATCAATATTCATTTTTCATAAAATGATCCCCAATCACCCAAAACTATGGGAACACGATTACATTATTCTCTTGGAAATGTCCCTTGGTCACCCTTCATCAATGTACTTGAGTCCACATGACCCCAACATTATCACTTTTGTCATTCACCTCACCCCATTATTGTTGTGTTTATGATAAAGCCCTTAATCTGCAGCCTGTTTCCCTCCCTTACACCCTGTATCAACATAAAGGGAAGCCATGAGCCCCACACCTATCAACTAATATTTTGTCAAGTTTTTCAGTGTCTCAATTGGTTGGAGGATGATATTGAATATTGGGATAAGGTGCTTATCTTATAGGTGGCTTTAACTCTCATCATTGTCATATCAATCCATTCTGAGAGTTGTAGTAGTTACAATTATACGCTGGGGTCCCATCTCATCAATATAAGGGATCTCCTTGAACAAAGTAGGGAGAGCCATTAGTGCTCCCTAACTTAGTGGTATACCTTATGATCAATGCCAACATGGATAGTCATATGTTCTGATGGCAGTAGTGTTCACATTTATGATTCATGGTAGTAGCTCATATGATATTGTGAATTTCTTCAGCTAACAAATTCACCATTATTTAAGTCCCCCACCCCAGTGGGATGTTCATCGTCATGAACAGTTCCACTTCTTTAGCACCGGTAACACCATTTATAGGACTCATTTACTCATACAAGGATCGAATCTTCCTTAATCCTTGTAGCACTAGTATTAAGATCCAATCCCTATGTCTCCTCTTATTGTAATCTACTTCGACAAATTTTCACAAGCATAGGGATGGATGTTTGATTTGTATAAAATAGCATTCATTCTTTACATCTTGAATGATCATCATCAACAACCTTTCCACATGTGAAGGAATTTTTACCCATAAGTGCTTAATAACTTATTATAAATTGGAGAGAAATAAACGATGATTCATTTCAACCCTTTAGTGCCCTCTGAACATCATACATTAGGGGGCATTTGTTAATGCTTGAATTTTGCACACATGCAACATTTTGGCTAATATTGTAGAAAGGTGTCATCAACATACAACATGTAGCTCACTGAATACATCCTCATAATATCCAAAAGAGAAAATGATCTCTTAAATGACAAAATAAGTTGGTACAAAAAATCACACAGCTAAATGCACTAAACTCTTGTGCTATTAGCATGACCTACTTGTTCAACGACTTGCACGATTTTTTTTTGAAAGTCATACGTCTATCAAAATGATGGTACCGCTTATTTTTGTAATGCATTCAAGGTTCATAATGACTCCCTTGGCTCAAAAATTTGAGTCCGATTTCTCACATGCTTGGGAGCATTCAATAGCCCCCTTCAAGTACCCGAAGAACTAGTTCAATAGCAAGGGTGTTCATAATTGGATTTATATGTTTATTTGACTCCATTTGTCCTATAAAGGGAAGAATTAGGAATGCATTATATAGGGGAAAATCAAAGCAAAGTTATGCTGCAAGAATTGAGATATCACCTTTCAATCTACTTCTTACCTCAAGTTGGTATGCAAAATCTCCCTTGCTTTGTTCCTCTAAGAAGCAAGTGTTTATCCATTATTCTATATTGCTAGTTATTTTGCATTTGTGTGGACAAAAATGACCTTCCTAATGGAGATGGTTGGATTCCCTTTTAATCTCTCACCTCCAAGGTGACACCATTGTATTTAACTAGACTATTGAGCAATCGACATTTGGTTTGGCATACTCTTGTTCTGTTTGTTTTGCTTAGAACTTGTCCCTTTTATTTCATGTTAGTTTTCGTTTTATTTATTGTTTAGAGTTTGCCTTTACATTTGGAGTTTGGGATACTAACTTACTACTCACAATATTGAGTCCTTGTAGAATCCTCAAGGATTTCGAGCCAAGCAAGGAAGATTAGTCACCCTTATGGCTATTTTTCCCTCAAGAGATACCATCATTCACATTATTACCAGCCACTACAGTATTTGTAGGCCTAGAGTAAGCTACATCAAATTTGACATTACAAGTTGATGGGATTTTTTATAGTGATCCCATCTAATCATCAAATATAAGAAATGAAATACAAATAATTTAACATACACGTGTTAAAGTCCACCTACAACCAAGATCACAACATTGGGTTTTGTTATGCATATGGATCCTTTCACCCATCATACATACAAGGACAAATACACATAAGTTGAGGACTTCAAGGAGGCATTTCAACAACTACAAGTCCAACTCCATACAAAAGAAGATGATAGAAAGGTTGGCTATCATATCTAGTATGGGTTACTCTACAAGCTATACAAGATTTGGGTTACTAAATGTGGGAGATTATAACTCATCAAAGAGGCACACAAATCCAAAGTTGTATGGAATTTTGGTGTTGGGAAGATAGTTTACAACTTATAAAGGCAGGTTTATTGGCATAGAATGCAAGAAGATGTAGCTTGGTTTATTATAGGATGAATACTTGGTTGTACAAGCGAGCCCAGTCATAAGAAGAAAGGTCTAGCCCATTCCTTACCTATTTCTGTGAGACCATGGGAGAGCATTTCCATGGAATTTGTGGGTGGTATTCCAACAATTGGGAAGGGAAATGACTATTTATTTGTGGTAGTTAACATATTCAACAAGAAGTGAATTCTTATGTCTTGTGAAAACACCATTAAAGGAAACTGAGAAGCAAACATGTTATTTGAGTGGGTTTGGGTGCGCTTTAGGATACCAAGGAGTATCATCTCAAATAGGGATACCATATTTGTTAGTGCCTTTTGGACCACACTTTGGGAGAGGATGGAAAATCATTTGAAGAGATGTACAAAAATCCATCCATAGAAAGATGGGAAGAAATATGTAGTCAACAAGACTTTGGTGGAGCTTTTGAGAGGTTACAATAAGAAACACCCAAATACTTTGGATGGAAATCTGATCTACATCTAGCATTCTTATAATAGAGTAATCTACACTTGAATTAAATTTTCCCTTTTCAAACTTGCTTTGGATATATACCACCATCACCTCTAAATGTTGTTTATGGACATTGAGGGTGAGTGAGGGAAAACACCATAGGTAAAGCATGAAGAGTTGAAAAAATAATTGATGAGATCAAGAATATCCATTTGCAAGTGCAAGAGACATTGATGAAGTCATATAAAAAGTACAAGACTAAACATAACTTGTATAGGGTTGAGAAAACATCCAGGGAAGGAGATAGATTCTAATTGGAGTTGAATAAGGAAATACTACAAGGTCATGGTAATAATATCAAGGAATTGTAGTATTGTCCCTTTGGAGTGTTTGAGAAGGTAGGAGATAATTCCTATCAACTCAGTTTACCCTCATATATGTGCATTTACTCAGTAGTCATTGTGAAAAAAGTGAAACCTTTGAACCTTCCATGTTTGGCTAGGAACCTAAGAAGGTACTTCCTTTTATAGAGGACTTATTATACCTGATTCCCATAAACATCATTTTGTGGGACAAAATATCAGTATTTTCCTTAGAATCCTCAAAAGGATGAAGTTGGAAATGTGCAAGGACAAACAAATTCATAGTTTTAGCCACCACCTCTCCTTTCCTAAGGACAAAATACGGTACCCATATTAGTAACGCTCATTTTCTCTTTGTAGAAAGAGGTGCCACCGCCTATTTCCCATGCACAAGGTGTAGTTCCCACTTGGTAATGCCTGTTCCTGTTGAACAAGGTGTGGTGCTCGAGTTATGAAGGCAAAAAAGGAAAGTTCGAGAGACTTCTCAAAGATTGCGTTCGTGGAAGCCTCATCCCTATGGTTTAGGATACCTAGAGCTTGAGATCCATCTGTTGGAGACATTTACCATCATACACACTCTTTTTGGTCAAATTGGCCTAGTTAAACCACTATCCTAGGTATAATTGACATTAATTGACATTAGTGGAGCATTAATTGCCATCATCCAGTCACACCCACGCCTTCCTATAGTCAAGGAGGCTAACTTATACTTCTCCTATAGTCAAGGAGGCTAATTGGAGCACTCTGAGGGTGATTTGAGTGATATTAATGCACCTAATTGCTAACTGGTGGTTACAATCAGTTCAACCTGTCAGTTAAGGCACCTCCTCTCATTAAATATATTATTTAATGACTATTTATTATTATTTAATGATCTGGAGTCAACAGGNGTGTTTGATCTCCTTCAGTTGAGATTCAGTCATTTATTGCACTCCGACTTCAGTTAGGGTTTGGTGAGTCAATTAGGGTTTTGGTCAAGTGGTTAACAGAGTGTAAACCAATGGTTGAGAGTCAGTTAAGCTAGACTCACTCATTGAATTCGAATTGCCTCCTTAGATATTCGAATTCCTCACTCATTCAAGCTATTGCTTGACATTGGTATTGTAACTATTCATTGTTTTATTGAATATATAGAGAGGAAACCATTCTGGTTCCGATTAACACCATTTCATTAGTTATTTGTTGATTATTCTTTGATGAGATTGATGCTTTGTTCCTAGATCAATGTGAAATATTAATACCATCTTCCTAGGATCACCCCTCTGGCTCTTCCATGAAATCCTCAACCTATCCTATTCTCTCATGACTTTATATACTAGCTTACCCATCATGGGTAAGAGGAGGAAGAATGTGTTATTGCATCCAAATTCTGGCCAAATTCAGTCAGACTCTTAGGTGATTAGTAGGAAATCTTGAGGCTTAAAGGCAATGTTCATTTGAGAAATATTTTTCAACACCAAGGAATCAATTGTAAACTATCCCTATTTGTACTTTTAATACAAATGTAGTTTCTTTTTGACATGCACTTGTTTGTCTGATTATCATGTTGTGTTTGTTGTTTAACTCCTTGGTCTTTCACATAGGATTTTAAGCTATATCGTTACTCTTATATTGGTTTGATTTTGTTGTGTTTCTTGTAGGTTATCCGAAGAGATCAAGCACTTCCAAGATCAAACCTTTGCACCCCACGGAAGGTAAGAAGAGCAGTCAATTCAAGAGGTTTATCTAATCCTAGGAAACGTTTCTATGTTGTGTAGTTGTTTTGTTATAGTAATGAGTGTTTCATGCTAGGGAAACAACCTTTGTCTGCATTGGATGAGTATTTATAGTAACAAAAATGGTGACCATACTGGGGAGATAGATCAGAATTCTTGGTTTTGTTTTCAAACTTGTCTGCATTTTCTATTTTCAGTTCATAGATAAGATATGCTTGTGAATGAGTTATATTTGGTTTTGAAATTGTTAGATCTGCCTTTATCTGCCTCTAATGCTTCATATTATTACTGTTATATGTTATTTGGATCCAGTACCTGATCTCTAACATATTTCTTTTTTTCCTCTGTGTATGATTTCAAAGTCTTCATTGGCCACCGCACCTGGGCAGTGTAAAAACAATGTTGCCACTACATCTTTCTAGTATACAGAGAGTGGTTCCACCACTTTGTAGCTGTTGACAAAGTGCAGTGCTCATCCTGTAATGCTCTGTACTCACCTATAAAACCGGGGTTCCATGTAGGGTTTTAAATCCCTGTTTGATTTTTGAAAATTTTCTTTGAAAATTTGGTTTATGAGCGTTCTTGGATTTATTACTGATAGTTGAAATCATCAAACAAGATCTAGAAAGATTCATTAGGATTGATTTGTTTATGATTTCAAGAGCTAGTTTTGTTTTGGCCTTTGAGGATTCTTGATCCATGTGGCTTTTGTTTGAAAGAGGAATTTTGAAAAGAAATCATCTATTCAGATCTCTGAGTGTTGTTTTGATTAACTGAAAATAAAGTAGTTTTTCTTTTGTGTTCTTCGTAGACTATTAAAGAATGTTTTCATATTTTTTATTGAAAATTTGAGAGAAAATTGATCATAGATATTGGCATAGGGACGTTGAACTCTTGATTAATTGATTAGTCTCATTAACTTTCAAGTATTCATGGTCTGATTGCTTCCTGTGTTTTTTCTTCTCAAACAAAAATAACAAAATAGCTTGTTTTTGAATCTTTATTTCATTTGAAGAATTGAAAAAGTTTTGTGTGCAAAAGTAGTGATAATGTCTTTCTTTTCAAAAGAGATCTAGTTCTTTTTATTTTCAAAATTTGTATAAGAATTCTTTGCATGCTTGCAATAGCAGTGAAGATATAGTTCAATATTGTTTTGCTTGGGATCTATTTGTTTAGAAAAAAATGAGAACTGAACCTCTATCCCTTCTCCAAGTAGGGCATATTCGAAAAGTTAAAGGAAAAGATTTACATGAGCATAATTGCATGGCTTTACATTTGTGTACTCATCTCATGCATTCACCTAACCATAAAAGATAAAATTAAGCGCTAGCTTAGGTTAAAAATCTTTAGTAATTTGACTGATAGGTTAGAATAGGTGTTGCGGCATCTATAAACATAGGAGCTGTTGTTACTTTCCTCCACTACATCCCAGGGATCGCGTAATTCTTCCGTGTACCAACCGGTATATAGAACAAATTTTTATGCACCTTTACGGTATATGGAAAAGTTCTTCATGTATTTGATAGTCTATCGGAAGGCCCCTTTCAAATGATTGTGCATCAGACATCACTAACATGGATTTGAGCTCCCACGTACCTTGTGTATATCGAGAGACGCCTCTAGGAAACCCAGACCAAATAAGGAGATCCTTTTGGTCATCGTGTTGGAGCAATACACCGAGAACAATAATCGGGGAGATACTACGCATGTGCCATCCAGGTAGTCGGGTATTTAGGAAAGGGTATGATCCCAATCCTCCTTGTTGCATTTTACCATTAAATCCTATGGTATATCGCGAGTTGCTACAACTTGACAATCCTAGTGAGGTATATCATCATCCTCTCCTATCACTTAAGTCTGTTTGTGACCTTATCTTGTGTATATTTGCTTATGTGTGATCTCTCCTTTTTGATAAAACCATAGAGTAGGAGTTTTCAACCAACATTCTGGTTGAGTTACTTGTGATATGATCTCACAGGTTGCAAGTTTTTCCACCTAACTTTCCTCCCATTGTGGAAGAAATGGAAAGGGAAACCATGGACCAATCGACTACGACCGATTCCCACGTAGAAGGAATTATGGTTACTAAATCCAGAGAGGAAGTTTCTTTCTTTGAAAATCCATCCACTCTTATGGTAGTTCAACAACCTTATGCAGAAGATACAACCTTTCGTTTCCAAACAGAGGGTCAACCTGGTGCACAAGATTGGTTTTTTACCCACCCATTAGATGACACTGTGGTTTCAGAATTCGGTCCAAGGATCCTTCCTAGGAGACTTATTTAGGACAGGATATCTCTGAATACAGAACCACCATTTTTTCTTATGTTACCCCCCACGAGAAACTAGATTTGCTATGCATGAAGAAATCCTTGGACCAGTTCAAGAAATTCTTGCTCGTTTGCGTAGGATGGGGGAGAACATAAGGAGAAGGAGTATTTCACCTCTACCCCATCATTCAGAATTAGAATTTTTGACATACCACACTCTTTCAAAATCTCTTTTGGCTCCTAACTCATGACTATAGGTTTAAACTATGGTCACTTATGTTCCAGTTCAACCATCCCTTCCTTCCCTACCAGCTCAGAATCTCTCATCTATTTCTAATTCTCCTGTACCTCCCACCATTGGGGGGCGACCCCCAACCCAAGTTTCTTTATCAACCAGGGGAACTATTTCTAGTATGGGGTAAAATCTTGTTGTAGGACAACCGATAATCAATATAACTTCCACGAATACCAATGTGGTTATCCCCTATTCCTGTACGGGACAACCCTCATGGGTCCAACCTACCTTTAGTCAACCTTCATGGGGCTATATCTATCCAGGAAATCAACCTCATGTAGTCAATTAAAATTATCAATCTACAATTTTAAGAGTTGTTTATCCCAGAATGCCTTACCCCAGAAATATGTATACCCCATGGGGAAAACCTAATTGGTTAAATGTCCCTATACCAGGAGGACCATCTGTCAATAATACTGGAGGTTATGGAGGTCCAACACCTGGAGGTCCTCCTTTTGGAGGTCCACCTTTTGGAGTTACTCCACCTAGAGGTCCACCTTCTATAGGTCCACCACCCGAAGGTCCACCTTCCAGAGGTCCACCACTTGGAGGACCCCCTCCACCCAGGGGGCCACCACTTGGAGGCCCACCCTCTGGAGGTCCACTTCCCCTGGGTGGAACACCACTTAGAGGACCCTCAGGAGGATCATTTGTGAATCAACCACGCAATCAACCAGTCATGGGAATGCTGTCAACACCAGTTTATCCATCGAATTACGGTCCTACTGGTCCACAAATGCCTTATCAATATTAACAATACCCACAAATTAACCGACAATTCTTGTTTTTGGATACTTTGGACTTTCCAGACTTGTCCAAATTGATTAATGATCCCATCCAACGCGCTCCTTTCTGGCAAAAAATTCTAGTCAAATTACCATCAGACATCCCTAAGTTTAATGGGAAGCAGGGTGAAGACCCAAAAAACCATGTTATGACCTCCATCTATGGTGTTCTTCGAACTTTTTGATGGATGAGTCCATTCGTTTGAGGCTCTTTCAGAGAAATTTGACTGGTATGACCGCTAAGTGGTATATTGAACTACCACAACATTTGTTTGTGGACTTTAATTAATTAGAGAATGTATTCCTTAACCACTTCTAGCTACCCATCCATTATGAAACTGGTACAGATATTTTGACTTCTCTTCGATATAATACTTCCACTCACATATCCGATCACATTCATGAGTGGAGGAGATATAGAAGGTTGATAAAAGCTCATATTCTGGATCAACTGTTAGTTGTCTGTTTGATATGAAATTAACATAATCTAAAAATTTAGGATCTTTTAACCATTAAATTGCATTTTAATTTGAATGTTAAATACTCATTAAACAAGCTTATCAACATAAAATTTAAATGTTTTAAAACATTCACAAAGCAAATAAACATCGAAATGAAAATGAGAAATAGAATACACAACTGATAACGGAGTTCACCCCTCCTGGGCTACATCTTCGGGCCACTTCCAACAGGAAGGCTGATATATTAAGTCTTCAAAGCTTACAATTGAGTGTTCTGGGAACACTTTTCAGGATTCCGTCTGTCAAAAGTAGAAATAAACAACATCACTGAACTCCTTGTGAAATTCTGAGAAAAATGAGTATAAACTTGAACATATTTGCTTGAGACCTCCTCTGGCATGCAAAACAAGAACACCATCTGCCTTACCTGTACTGACTATAATTTCCCTGCCTTGAGAATCATGCACATTAATGTCTATACTATGTTGGGATCCGTTCCCATGTTCTATCTCAAAAATTATGCAAACGTTTGTGCTGGATTATGAACTTCCTATCGTACTCTGTACCTCCATTCACTGCCAAAACACAATTTATATAGGGTAAAAATAACAGTTTTGGGTCACGGTATGTGGGGCCACACACCATTTTTTATCCCCACACTTCCACATCAAACATTTAAACCATTCTCGGTGAACCCTACCAAGGCTCATCAAAATGGCACGTTGGTAGGTTGTGAGCGATATGGGGTAGAGGTCCCGGGATTAAACCCACGTGCCTCTCCCCTTCCTGCACATATTTTATTACGGTGCAGTTATAACCTTCCACAATCCACATTGAAAAGTTTTATCCCATAGCCTGTTGGCGGATATGGTTTACACTTTGTAATTTGATTAAGTGGTAGTTCTAAGGTTTGGTGCGTTTGGATAAGATTTCACATATGGCGGGTTTAATATATGGTATCATATGGCATTATGATATGGTTCTATACTATATGGTGTCCTATGGCATTAAGATATGGTTCTATACTATATTTTAAATCCTAACAGGGCCTTGGTGTTGGCACAGGGTTGAGGGCTAAGCCCTCGACTGCCCCCCCACCCTTTCCTTTAACAAAACCATACAACCTTTAAATAAAATCTATGCCATATACCTAGTGAGGATCACATATGGAGGATTTGGCTAGCATGATGTTGTGAAAAAAATAAGGATTAGGAGGTCTATGGTTTCAATCCCATAGACTCTAACCTCTAACCAATTTTATTCTAAACCATATCTTTTTTACCATTTTAACCTTCATTGCCGAAACTTCAAATGCTAACAATTTCTTCATCTGGAGGCCTGTTTTGCATGAAACGAATGTTGCTAGAAAGATGATGATGAGATATTTCATCCTGTAATACTTTATTTCTATTTTGAAGACTTTAAATTTGATCAACTTTGAGTTGATCTACCTGAATCAATGGTTTACTAAATCTTTGTTGTCTCTTTTGCTCGAGATGTGGCTATGGGTGATGCTGTTACATAGGAACATGCTATTAGCCGAGCTCAATATTTGGACTTAGTTTAATATTAGTTTGGGACCTTATATGATTTGATCCCTAATTCTCCTCATCCCAACACCAATCCCTCCAAGCCACCTGCTGAAACTATTGTAGATGGTGTTGTAGGTTCAATCCAACCTCGATCCATAGCGAAACCTGCCAAGCAGTAGAGTTTTTCTATTGCTAAATCTTCTGCTCCTATTGTTTCTGCTGAGGTGAATGCTATCCAATATTTGTAAACACCTAGTAATAAGAAAAAGGGTAAAGTTAAAACTAAAAATCTAGAAACCAATAGGAGAATCCCAAAACCACGACTCCAAAGAATGAGTCCAAGCCCAAACGGAAAGCTAAGTACCCTTGTTTGTTGTGTGGAGGTGATCACTTCATGAAAGAGTGTCCTTGATGTGAAGAAATCAATAATTTTTTGAAAATTAATCCCACACTAGTAGTGTTAACTAACCCTTTCTCGTCCCAACAATAATTAATCGATCATACATATTTGCATGGTCCCTCTTCCTCCACCGAGGAAATCAGAATGATGTCCGTCGAGACTGTTGTGCTGACCACACAAAATCAGACATACGATAAACCTCCCAAGAAGAAATATGAAGGTTCTTCTCCCTATAAGACTGCTTCTTCTAACCCTTCTCCTCCACCTCCTTCTAATGGCCCTCTTACCATTGATAAACCTAGTTTTGACATGAATTTGCATCATCCCAAGAGTACAGTCTGAAAGTCTGTTTTTAATACAAGTGCTCGAGCTACCCAATTTTACAACATTGTTGAAGATTTAGCTCAGGAACCTTGGGCCATGTCTACACTAGAAGTACTCCAAGGTTTCCCTACACAACGTAAAAACTTGTTTTTAGTCCTAGGGGCCTTAGATTTGGAGCATTCCCCTACAATCACTTTTAACATGGAGAACTACAAATCAAGGTTATCCCACCAACTCATATTTCAAATAGAGACTAGGGTGGTTGGTAGGAAATGTCACCGAAATTTATTGGACGAAGGAGCTTCCACCTCGGTTTTATCTATGTCTTGTTGGAGATACATTGGTTCTTTTCAACTAAATCGGTCACCAACCACTTTGAAAGCCTTTGACATACAAGGTTTCCATCCTTATGACTTGCTACCGGAATTATCTATCGAGCTGGGGGGAAAGAATGTTTCTATCTAGGTAGAAGTAGTCGGTGCTCTGTTAGATTACAACTTGTTATTGGGGAGAAATTGGTTTTACGCTATGATGACAGTTGCTTTGTTA
This sequence comes from Pseudotsuga menziesii, assembly GCA_001517045.1. Classification (NCBI taxonomy): domain Eukaryota; kingdom Viridiplantae; phylum Streptophyta; class Pinopsida; order Pinales; family Pinaceae; genus Pseudotsuga; species Pseudotsuga menziesii. The sequence continues at coordinate 424,001 of LPNX011194613.1, read as the reverse complement.
GTATTTCGCACTTTCCAGTTTCCCCACCAGGGAAACATTGTAACCATTGATCAACTTGATTACTGTTCACTTGATATCACTACCACCATGAAAAATAATGTTCCTATTTTGGGGAAATCCCCTCGTCCTTATCAATCTGTAGGAGTCAGAATTTTGAAATATTCATCCCTTATGGGAGTCTTTCCATCTACGACTTCCCCTCCTAGTACATAACTTGCTATGGTTAACATGATATCATCCACAACTAGGAGCATGTCTAAAGGTAAAGAGATTGCTGAAGTACCTTCTATGGGTCCTCTTGAAGCCCTATACCATGCCATTCAATATAATTTTGATGCTTAATTTGATGATCAACATCTAGTAGCAACGAATCCCTACCATCTACCTTATTTTCTAGATTCCCCTCTCTCGACTCTAGATTATCTCTTAGATACTTTTCTGACCGACGAGTCTATTATGGAGATTATGAGTCTGGATGAATCCTTATGGGAAGATCATCATCATAGATCTTATCTTCTTCCTAATGTCGATTCTGTGGATTCTGATTTTGTATCTCTTATCAATTCTAATATTATCGAGAATCCTCAAACACCTTTGTTATTGCAGGATGTTGACTACGAAGGGAATTTATGCAACATTAATCAAACTATTCCCATCAACATATCGGTGAAGCAAGGAGTTGTTGAACATGTTCACATTGGCCAGAACTGCTCGGCAACAGAATTGAAGAATACCAAGATCTTTTCAAGGAATTTCAAGATGTTTTTTCCTAGAGTTACAAAGAAATGTCGGGGATTGATCCATTCATTGTAGTACATGAGATCAAGACTTACTCAATGGAAAAAGTGGTTAGGTATAAACTTCGTCAGGTCCACCTGAGGAAAGCTGTAGCAATAAAAGTTGAGGTAGAAAAAATTTTGAAATTTGGTTTCATTTATCCAATGCCATTGACTGAGTGGGTGTCTAATATTGTTCATGTTTCCAAGAAGCAATATACTATTAGGGTTTGCATCGATTTTAGGGAATTAAACAAAGCTTGTCTCAAGGAAAAATTTCCTACTCCCCGCATCGATCAAATCATTGAAAAATGTGCTGGAAGTTTCATCTTCTCCTTTATGGATGGCTTCTCTGGCTATAATCATATTGAAATATTACCCATCGAGCAACACAAATGAAATTCATTTTCCCATGGGGAACCTTTGCTTACCTTAAGTTACCTTTTGGATCGAAAAACGTTGGAGCTACATTCCAACAAGCCATGTCCTATGCTTTTCACGATATTAAGCACAATGTGGAAATGCACCTGGATGACTTGCTCTCTCATTCACAATGGATAGAGGATCATTAAGGGAATATTAGGGACATTTTCCTTCGATTCCATCATTATCATATTTGGCTTAATCCACATAAGTGTGTCTTTTGCATGTAGACTGGATGCCTTCTTGGCTTTGTTGTTTCCTAAGATGGTATTCAGATTGACCCTTTGAAAATTAATGCAATTGTGGCCTTATGACCCCCAACCGACATCACAAAACTCCAAATTTTGCAAGGGAAGGAAAACTTTATTTGCCATTTTGTGTGCAATTTTGCACCAAAAACGCATGGTTATATGCGTTTGTTGAAGAAGAACACTCCCTTCATTTGGGATGATCAAGCTCACTGGGCTTTCGATAATTTAAAATATTCCATAACACTTTCTTGTGATACACCCCCCTAATTATTCAAAAGTATTTCTGCTTTACATTGCTACCTCCACTACTACCATTGGTATGGTCCTAATGCAAGAGGATTTGAACGGACAAGAAGATGTGATTTATTATGTTAGTAAGATTCTTCTGGACTATGAATCTCAGTACTCACATGTGGAGAAGTTAAATTTGGATACGATCATTGTTGTATAATTTTTTCTTCATTACATCTTACTTCGCACAACTACCATTCTTGCGGATCAAAACCCCATGTACTATATCCTGACACGTCAGGTATTGGGGGCCAAATATTCTTGCTGGATTGTCATCCTGCAAGAATTTGACTTTGAATTCGCTAAAACTACATCCAAGAAATCCTTAGTTTTTGCAAAGTTGATGTGTGATGTTCCCAGTGCTATCATAGAAACTAAGCCCAACGACTCATTTATTGATGAGTTCTTGTTCCCGATCAGCACGACAGACCCGTGGTATGGAGATTTGATCATATATCTCCAAACTCAAATATTTTAGCCTTACTTATCTCGCGATGATCGTCGACTCATTCACCATGACGCTAAGTATTAGCTAATTCTTAATGATACCTTATACCGACGTGGTATTGATTCCATTCTCCAATGATGTTTAACACATGACAAGGATGCACAAGTATTGAATGATTTCCACTCTGGAGCATGTGGAGGTCATCTTTCTAGGATGGCTACAACTTAGAAAATCCTTCGCGTTGGTTACTTTTAGCCCTCGATCTTCAAGGATTTCCATGAAGCGGTAAAAAAATGCACAGCTTGTCAACTCTTTTATCTGAAAAATAATGCCCACCCTACTCTACTACACCCCATCATTTCCGTTGGCCCTTTCACCAAATGGGGGATGGATTTCATACATTGTAAGCCTACCTCAGCCGGGGGGCACTATTACATCATTGTAGCTATTGATTATTTTACAAACTGGGATGAGGCAATGCCTACATATGTTGAGGATGGTAATACTGATGCCCTCTTTTTTTTAACCATGTCATTGCTAGGTTTGGAGTTCCTCAGGCTAAAGTGACTGATCACAGATCCCATTCCTCTAATCAGATGATGGCTAAGATAAGTTCCAAGTTGGGTTTTCGTCATGAAAACTCAACTCCCTACTATCCACAAGCTAATGGACAAGTTGAAGCCATTAACAAAGTCCTTAAGACCATGCTTCGTAGGATGGTTGGAGAACGCAAATCAAGTTGGCATTTAACTCTATTTTCAACACTTTGGGCCTATAGAACTTCCATAAAAACAACGACCGGTTTTACACCTTTTCATTTGGTCTATGGACTGGAAGCTGTTTTACCTATCGAATGCAATATTTCGTCTCTGTTGAACTTCTACCCAACACCCCGACCGAGGAAGAGCACTTCCTTTATCTAACTAAGCTTTATGAGACACGACGAGATGCCGCTCTAGCTATCGAGTCGCACAAGAAATGAGTCGAGGCCCAATACGATAAATTTTTTCAACCTCGGGTCTTTAATGAAGGATACCTTATTCTAAATTATGATCATAAACATGATAAATTGGTGAGGGGGAAGCTGAAATCAATGTGGTATGGTCCCTACATAGTTATCAAATTCTTGGAAAAAGTGTCCTATGAATTAGTGGACTATGACGGAATACTTTTCGGCCAGCCTCTGAATGAGCTATACCTGAAAAGGTACCACACTTAGAACATCTTGCATTAGTACCTTGTATATATTTGTATATATTTAATTTTAGTGTGGTTTTATTGTTTTAGTATGGTTTTGGGTCTTTTACGAAACTGCTTATTCCATGTAATGATTTAAATTCTGTAGATGACTCTCTACTATGGTTTGGCCGATGGTGCTAGCCGCCATACCCTGAATCTCACTTCAGCATCCCGGGTACTCTATTCCCAAGACAATGACTTAGTTATTTTAGGAGGATTCTTCCTGGGTCCCACTACCAACAATATCCTTGAATACCATGCAGTGATATGGTTTTTAACTGAAGCCTCGTCTCGTGATTTCAGTCACTTGGTCGTCTTTTTGGACTCCGAGCTCATGGTTTCTTAGTTGAACCACGCATACACCATTTGAAACCCAGTGCTTCTTTGAATTTTTCAAAGAGTATGTTTACTTGAGAGGCATTTGAATCTATTTCTTACCAACACATTCCAAGATCATATAAGTCAATTGCTGATTCACTAGCTAATTACATGTTGAATTTGCATATTGCCCATTCTTGATACATTGATAAGTAAAATAACATGAAACATTGTGAATAAACCCTGTGAAATATGAAATCCATGTAAATAATATTCCAATACAAAAACCATGTAGGTCACAAAAATTGAGTATATATATATATATATATATATATATAAAGTGTTTTTACAAAAATGTGGTCTTGAGACTTGGACTCAATCCTACTAGATTTCAGCACTACAAAATGACAAAAATACTGAAGCTACTAGATTTCAGTGTATACATCCTACTGAGCCCTAGCGATGCTCATGATAGCACATGATGGCCCTTGATACACTTTGTAGCAAGCGACCAAAGCGACACGACACACTAGTCGTGTGCCACTGGTGCTTCCTAGGGAGGTCATCCATCGAGATATTAGGAATGTCTAAAGTGAGACTGTTGAGGTTCTCCTCAATCTCAGTCATCTCGTCATTGCCATGACTAAAAAATCGAGCATCGACTCACCTGTCAATCAGAGAATATCCTCCTAGTATGTCTATTCCTACATTAGTAGGAAGCATGTCTCAGTACATAGAAACATAAAAAACATGTCTATTAGTAGGAAGCATGTATCAGTATATAAAACATAAAAAACATTCATATTTTAGTGTCTTACTCATTGATGCCTCCCCATTGATCATCCTTGGGAAAGGGTAGGTTTGTGTCTCCCCTAAAATCCGTGCCCACGTTGGAATAATCCTCAACCATTAGGAGTTGGTCATGATCCAGCCATCGAAACAAAGAGGCCCCATACTTCACTCTAGGCCCCCCACCACCATGGCAGGCCATAACCTCTACCCTTGAGAATACATGGGTATTGTGCTCTAAGCTTGGTGAAGGTCACCTATGGCCTCACTAGTGGAGCTCTCTCTAGGAAAAATGACACTAAGATGGTACCATACCTAAACTATTTTCGCTCTCCACAACGACACTTGGTGAGATGTTCTTTGAATGTGGGCAACAAGGATTCAACTGAGTTGAATAAAGTTGGGGCCATAGATTATAAGGCATACAACATGTGGGCCCTATATTCCTGATAAGCCCCTTGGCTCCTGAAAATCCTTCGCATGGTAAAATTGACCATCGTTAATGGTAGGTCCATCACATCCTTGATGGGAATATTCTTCCCACTCATCTGTGTACCCAAGAAACAGTACTGGTTGATCAAGACCTATGTAGTAATGTCCCCACCATGAGGACCAATCAAGGAAATGGGAGCTCCTCACCTAGATAGACCTATTAGGAAGTAGATGTCCTCCACTTCCACAGTCAGTATGTGAGCACCCACTTCAAAATGTTGTTGCTGAGGATTCCAAATCCTGAGTATATACTCTAGCAATCTGATTTGCACCCTCATGATGGGCACTTTGAAGAATTTAAGAATCACACATTCATGGAGAGTATTCACGGTGCATTGGTCATTCACTCCACGAATGTCGTCCAATTCATGTTCCCATTCCTTCCACACCACCATTTTCAATAATGCAACTTGCCAAACAATCAAAATGGAGGATTAGAAACCACATTCAATCATTGGAAACTCTTTAAAATATTTAATTTGGCTTGTTTTTGAGGAATTTTACGGTATTTTGCGTGACCGCACTTGCCCTTTTTGGACATAGTGGTGGCACTGCACTTTCCTTCATGGAAGTGTGTGGTGTTGCTTGTTACCAAAGTTCTTGAAAGGGAAACACATGGTGCCATAAACGCACATTTTCCCCTTGGAAAATGGCCCCAAAACATAAAAAAGTGCATAAAAATGAAAAAGGAAGCTATCAAAACGAAGAGGAAGAGTTTAGGAGCTACCTAATCCAGACGGTTCATCAAATAGTTGTTGTAGTCTTTGCAATCCACACTCCAAGTTTTCTCTCAAAAGGGTTCTTTTTCTCTCCAAATGGGTGAAAAACACGATGGTAACTATTTTTAACTTTTTACTAGTTTTTATTCACCATTTTGTTTGTATTTTTAATTAATTCATTGATTTTTACCCTAATATAGTCATATAGAGTTCAATTTTTGATTAAATAAGGGTCTAATAGTCTTTTTGAGAGCTGCAGGTCATGAAGAGTTGATATTGTCGGATATGGAGGAGTTTTCTTTTGTCTTTTTCATTCTCGATCAAAATGAAAAAGCTTTCGAGAGCTATTTCAAAATTGCAGTCGTGCTCATTAAACGCTAGGACTAAGTTTTCGAGTCATATTTTAGTATTTACCTCTTTTTCAGAATTGTTAAACATTTTTACGAAAAATAAACCCTAATAGAGTCCTCTTTAAGCTCTTTTCTGACTCTTAAGATGTGAAAACAATGCCGAGTGAACTTGTCATCTTCATGCTCGTAAAATGACCCGAGAAGTCGTCTTTTCGATAGTAGTTTACCCATTTTTTGGTTCAGATTGACTAGTTATGAAAAAGGTATACTTTAGTCATCGACTAGAAGAGTTATCCAAGGTATTATTTTATACTTTTTTGGGCCTCAGAGACTAACTTATACGAAAAAGGACGTTTTGGAGTCTTCTTTAGTTTCGTTCAGAATCTCTAAATGTAAACATCACCGATTTTATTTTCACTGGACTCGTTAAACTAAACACTGAGAGACCTTCTTTTGGGAACTAACCTATCCTTTATCAGGTTTGGAAAACATATGAGAATGGAATTATCTCATGATAAGATGCAACGAGTGTTTGTTACTCTCTTTGAACTCATTAAAATGAAAAGAGTCACTCATCAATCATGATGGGGAAATTAAGGGAAGGAAACTATATTTCATTTGTAATAATGACAGTTTAGTCACCTTTGAACATGACAACTATCTACATTTCATTCAAACAGTTGGGTATTCAACTTGTCTCCGATTCGATCCACTTTTGTGAGTCATGTTAGTCCTTTTAGTCTTTCAAAGAATACATCATTCTGCGTCACATTATGTCCTGATATTTGCCTTGCCAAGTCTTTGGTCATGCCGCCCATTGTTCAAAGGAAAGTCATGTTGAGAGATACCCTCTACAGTCGAAAAATAATTTCATGTCAGTTACCCTTGAGTCAGTCTTGTGGTTACTTCATACTCAAATTACTGAACTTTGTTCCGAGTTTTGTGTCATTGATGAGGGATTCATCATGGCCCTCCTTCGACAAGACTATTCTGCCAACTTCAACACATCTTTTGAGAATTAGTATTAGAAATAAGTCAGTACCTTGAGATCTGTATGCATCAATGACATATTACCTCACTTTCGACAATAGTTTTACATCATTGACCTTTGATTGAAAGATTCAATTGACTATTCAACATCAGTCCATCTATTCACATTCAGAGGAATGTATTGGGGTACCTTGGTAATCATCAAAGTTAATGGTGATCTCCCTCGCACTTGTTAATGACTCTCATCATTGACCGGTAATCAAGTGGTTTCTACCATGTTCGACCTCAAGACATGTATTCTCATGGATATAATCGTACTTTGTTGGAGATGAGACAAAGACCCTGGGTGTATGCTAAGCACTCATTTCTTTCCTCGGGTTGTGATGGAGTATTTGTATGAGTCATAGCATGGATCCACATTTGTATGGGCATGGATGTGCTTAGATTTACATCTGTATGACATAGATCTACATTGTATATCTGGTATCAATGTACAAGTTTGAGTCTTATTCTCATGGATCTACGTTGTATTCTAGTAGCCATGATTGTTTATGTCTCACATGGATATGCACTGTATTGGCCAACAGCCATGTTGGGAGTCATATGGATATGTATCAAAGTGTAATTGCACTGCAGGATGACCTTGGTTGTTGAAGATTTCTGATATTTGGACTATTGCCTCAAAGTGATAACTTGTTCCTACAAATACTTTACCTATCCTTTCCCTCTATCCTCATGATTTGGGGGGGATTTTGTTATACCCGATTCTCATCAACATCATGTTATGGAACAAAATATCAGTATTTTCCTTGGAATCCTCAAAAGGATGAATTTAGAAATGTGCAAGGATAAACAACTTCATAGTTTTGGACACCACCACCCCTTTCCTATGGAAAAAATATGGTACCCATATCAATAACGCTCATTTTATCTCTGTAGAAAGTGGCGCCACCGCCTATTTCCCATGCACAAGGTGCAGTGCTCACTTGGTAACGCATTTTCCCCTTGAACAAGGCACGGTGCTTGAGTTATGAAAGAAAAAGGAAATTTCGTGAGACTTCTCGAAGCTTTACTTCATGGAAGTCTCATCCCCATGGTTTAGGAAACCTGGAGCTAGATATCCATCATCCTAGGATCACCCCTCCACCTCTCCCATGAAATCCTCAACCTATCCTATCCTCTCATGACTTTATATACTAGCTTACCCCTCATGGGTGAGAGGAGGGAGAATGTGTTATTACATCCAAATTTTGGCCAAATCTAGTCATACTCATAGGTGATTAGTAGTAAAGATTGAGGCTTTGAGGCAAGGTTCATTTGATAAAGAATTCTCAAAACCAAGGAAGCAGTTGTAAACTCTCCCTATTTGTACTTTTAATACAAATGCAGTTTCTTTTCCGCATTCACTTGTATGCTTGATTATCAGGCTGTGTTTGTTGTTTAACTCCTTGGTCTTTCACATAGGATTTTAAGCTATCTTGTTACTCTTATCTTGGTTTTTATTTTGTTGTGTGTCTTGTAGGTTATCCACATAGATCAAGCACTTCCAAGATCAAACCTTTGCAGCCCATGGAAGGTAAGAAGAGCAATCAGTTGAATAGGTTTATCTAATCCTAGGAAAAGTTTCTATTTTGTGTAGTTGTTTTGTTCTAGTAATGAGTGTTTCATCCTAGGGAAGCAACTGCTGTCCATGTTGGCTGAGTATTTCCAGTAACAGGACTTAGTGTCAAAGGCTCAGGAAAAGTTAACATATGATACAATTTTGCAAAATAAATCTAGAACAACTAGACAAAGATAATATGACGTCTAGCAAATTGTTTTAAAGGACAACTTGCAGGTAAGGAAAAGTGGTATTCTAGGGAGAAGGTAGAGGAAAAAATTCCTCACCTCATTTATTAGAATATTTTAGAGACCCAAAGACTCCCAAAATGGGGAGGTATGATCCAAAATGGTTTAATAGATAATTTCTCATCTATTTTGGTGTGTTTTGGTTGGATAGATTGGATGTTTTGGCTTGAAGGGACCATTTTAGGGGTAGGTATTACTTTGTATATTTGGGTCCAAAACCATCTTAAACATTCCAAATCTATTTTGAGGCATCAAATGAACTATTTTTGTCCAAACTTTTAATATTACAAATATTATGTATTCTACACACCGATACCTTTTCAACAATGGAAGAATATCCTCAATCAGAGTTCATATGAGGAAGTTATGGTTCCCAAAAGTTTACGTATCAAATTTACCACCATGGTACCTAGTGGATTCCATGTCAACTCTCATTACCCACACATGTGTATCTAGTCACATGTGGACTTTGAAGAACATTTTAAAGGGACCAAAACCTAACCCTAATTGGGAGTTGAGGCTTGCAAAAAGACCTAACCCTAAACAATTATTGACCTATATTAAATATTGGGTCTATAGGAGGAGAAGGGTATCCATTCTTATGATGTTATTTTATTGTTCCATAGATGAGAAATAGTAAGGGAGTGAATATTGGAGCATAACAGAGGAAGTAGGAGATCCTGTTGTAGCCATGCAAGGCATAATGTTATAGGTAACTCCACAGGGAGTACTACTTTCTTTGGGTTTTTCCCCATTGTGGGTTTTCCCAGGGTATATTTATGTTATTTACATGGATGTGTTATTTTTCTTTAGTTATTTTCCTTCCAGTTCTAGTTTATTTATCATTTTATGGAATTAAGTTAACACAATGAATTAAGTTGTAAAATTTGTTGTGAAAACTTATTCCAGTGTAATATCCATGACAACTTATAGATCATACTGTATATGGAAATTCCATGTTTATATTTAACAATATTCAGGTAATCAGATTGACAATAAGAGGACCAAAAATGGCATAAGTGCTACTAATTGTTTCATAGTAACAAATACATGTGAAAAGATAAACAATGCAAGATTGATAACATTTATTTTAGACTTGGAAATCATACAATTATCACCGAAAAAGGAGAACCCATTTCCAACATCGATCATATGCTGAGAATATCTCTAAGCATGATACAATGAGCAGATGTAATAGGTTTGGTATTTACTTTGTAGGTGGATAGGAAGAGAGAAGTCATTGCTACCCTCCAACAATTGAATTTACCTTGGTGTTTACTTGGACATTTTTTTCTCTCATCTACAAATGTTTAGATCTCCCACTAGGGATTTTTTTAGTGGTATTGATATCATACTTTGTATCACTAGATCTCTCGATTGAATCGATAGAAGCAGATGGGTTGGTATATTTAGGGTGAAGTATAGTTGTTTTGTATTCCAAATTTTCAAAAAAGGAGCATATACAAATTTACTACATGTATTTTTCTATATCACCTATTGAAATTTTGATTGCAGTGGGAAGTATTAGACTATTGACATTGGTTGGTTTATCATTAATATAATGGGCTAGTGTGACATACTAAGGGTTCTCCTTCAACCCTTGACATTTTGAAAAACCACATACCATTGTGGTGTCATAAAAGAGTTCTAGTTCACTAGGAAGTACCATTGACTTAGGATTGTGGTTGGAATATGGCATGTTACAATTAACAAGGTAAAGTGGATTTCCATTTTCATCTACCAGTTTCTTGTGGTATCTTGCTCCTGACAAGATATTGCAAATTTTTTCGATTGGCAGAATATCCTATGCATTTGAAATTGATTCTGGATTGGGATGTTGCAAAATTGAATGCATAATTATTCACATGCATGAGTATAAATAATATAATTCAATTAGATGATCCAAATATAATTAAATTATGGACTTACTTTAAACAGAATGGGAGAAATTGAACTTTGAACAATATGGTATGATCTAGAATATGAAGAGTTGGCCATTTAATATTACATGGCTTCAACATGCATTTGATCCAAATCAACAATCAATATGTGTCTACATTTACAATTTTTTTTCTAAAGTACATAATTATATAACTTAAAAAACACTTTTGAACCATTTTTAAAGTATACAGTGTGAGTTTAAGGAACATATGTATCTTATGGAGTATTTTAATCTACATGTGTATAATTTTAATATCAAACATAAATTCATAGGGATGTTAAATGATAACAATGCATTTGTTTCCAAGTATCACACATATGATAGAATGGCATAATATAGGCAATAAAAATGAGCTTTACAATCATCCTGATTAAGGTTTCTTTGTATGGTTTGGATCTCTTTTTTTATTGAATCCGAGTGAGGTTATTCTTATTCTGGGTGGCATTACCACTATGGATCCATAGGGATAGGGACATAAATCCTTCCTCTTCCGTCTCTAATCATAGTTACTCTGATCAGGTGCACTAGCAAGGGAGCGTCTCTTACAGGAAAAGGAAAGGGAGGTGTGGGGGCTTTGAACTAGTCAACCATCTTATCAGATGAATAAGGATTGAACAATGAAAATAAAAAGGAGGGGTTTATAGGGGGATATTATATTCCCAAAGTGAATTTAATACCTAAATACCTAATAATATTACCAAGAATAAATGATAAAATTCAATAATTTAAAGATAATGCTATAAACTACAATTTTATTGGCATCTAGCCACCACAAAAATCTCTCACATGATGGATCAGGAATAAATGGAAACCTAAGGGCCATGATGACATGTAGCTAAGATCAAATGGAATTTTCATAGTAATATTCACCAACATCAAAGACAAGAATAAAATATTTGAAGGAGGACCATATTTCTTTAATTTAGTGGGTCTATACATTCAACTTTGGACATAATCCCTGAATGTGGGTGACAGGAGGAATGACATGGGCGATAGGATGGCACAGGAAACTGAGGATGTGGCCCACCATGTCATCATCCCACTCAATACTACTGTGGGTGGCTAGGCGGATGACGTGTGGTCACATGCACATCGACACCCTCATGCGACCGACACCCATTAGGAACACCACGAGAATGAAGTCCATTTTGCCGGTGATTGGATTCTGTCCACTTCAGTTGATGACGCCAACACCAGCAGGGACATTGGAAAACCCGATCTTCCAAGCAGTACTAGTCCCCTTGACAATTAAGGCCGAGCATGCTGGGTATAGAGCAGTTATGGCTTACCATTACACCCATCGGACTTGGTGCATTATGGCTTCCTGCTTGCTCCTCACTCTTTAGCTAATGCATTTCATCACCCAAGCTTAGCTCACTCTTTGTCTGTCCAAGCTCGGTACCAGCCTTCGCTCGATGCTCAGCTCCCCTTATGTATGTTACAGTAATTCTTTCCTGGGAAATATCATGCCGCCGCGTCGAAGAGGACCTCCCATAGGCAAGAGAGGACATGGAAGGGCTAGTAATCATGTAGAGCCGCCTTTTCACCCACATGTAAACAATAGAGAGTATGACGCTGAGGTTCTGGAGGCTTTGAGAACCTTGGTCGATGACTGGGAGGACGAAGTCTCTGGCTCTCTCACTGTAGCTACCCGCACCACGTCCCATAGGGGAAACTATTGGGTTTTCAAAAATATACTCACCAAGCTCATCCTACATGCTGTCAACCCTCCATCAGCTAACAACGAAAAACCCAATCCTATCTAGCCACCACCGTCTTCACCCCCTCCTCCTTCGGCCCCTCCACTTCTCCCCACACCTCCCCCTCCACTCCCCCCTGGTCAGAACATCCTCACGTCTCTGCAATTCCAATTTGTGCAGTAGAAAAGGAAAGCTATCAAGAAATTGTTACCTCTACCAGTCAAGAAGCCACCACCCGACTCAGGAAATTCCATGAACAACGACTCCACTGGCGGTTTCAATGAACCATAACATAAGCAGAAGAATGGAAAAGGTAGGAAATTCAATGGGGAACATAGTACAACTACCTAATTGATCCGGATTTATGTAGGAATGCAATAGAATACACACATAACCATAGAAACAAATATTCATCAGAAATAACACTTCATTTCATTAATCAATAACTGAAACTTGTTTACATACAGAATGGAAATAAACTAGCTAGAGTGCTGGTAGCTTATCTCTGAAAAGAGATGTGGCAGCTACATGCCTCTGAACTTTCTATGTTACAATGAGGCTCGAAGGCCTATATATTATTTAGAAACAATGGAAACCCTACACATCCAAAAACCTAACCCTAGGAGGTGAAATGCCAGAATGTGGGCCCTGTTGGGTAACTTGGAACATCAATTTCCCGGGGTCGTAACTTTAGCATACTACCTTCGTTTGACACGCATGATACATCGTTAGAAAGATATTTTTAAGGAATACATCAACAAACAACAAATAATAAGTTTATAATGAACTCATATGTTCTTAACCATTCGATTCTGAAAAAACGTCGTTTAGGGCCTCAAAACGGCTCCGGAAGTTTAGGACCCAAAAACTGCCAAAAATAGTAAATTGTGCTACAATTAAGGAAACTGGAAAACTGAAAGAAACAATTGTGGGGGTACAAGTGGAATAGGTGGGTGGCCACCAATATCCTCCTGGATCACCAATCATCGAGGTACCGTACGAGCCGCTATGATGCCAGGTGTCTCGAATCCACATGTTTTCTCAAGGTTTTTTGCTTTCCAGTCTCTACCAGCTGTCTAGATTAGGCTAGCTTGACTTTTATATCTCCTCAGTTAAGTAATTTTTGGATGGTTAAGACATTTTTTCCCCTTAAAGGGGAGGATAATTTTTTGAACTCTTGGATGACCTCTTTCGACGCTGTTTCGTGTTCTCGTAACACGCAGACTTGTATCATTAACTGTACTTTTATCTTTACTTAATAAATTAGTCCTTAACTTACAAAAAAAAAACTTTGGACATAAAATTTTATCCCTAAGAAGGAATATTTCAAAGTGGCACCAGTTTGGGCAAGATTATAAACCCTTTTATCAAGAATAATGGAAGTAGGAAACACTGGAAGGTATAAACGACTCAATGGGATCATTTGTCAAAGTTTATAAAGCTACCAAGGTAGGAAAACACAACTCTTATGCCAGAATACATGTCTTCATGAACATATCCAAACCATTCCAAATCCAATGGTCTCACCCACGAAGAAGACGAGTGGATCCATATAATAGATTATGATCAATTGTCATTTAGATGTCATAAATTCCATGATCATGGACACTTGTTTAGAAATTTTCCTCTAAATATGCTGCCCACAACATCGAAGGAGGGAGTCAACAAATATGAAGAGGGTTTCGAGAAGGTTATAGGTCAACGAAAGAATCAAAGGAAACAAATCAGAATGGAACAACTAAAACAAAAGGACAACTCAAACAACTTTGTAGCTTTAATCCACCTATCAAAAAATGCTACAGTTCCTCCATAAAATAAAATCTCTCACTTGTCCCATCAATGGAAGAGGAAATCCATAGGGAAGATGCAATAGTAGATCAAGATACACCAAATGAGTGGGAAGGATATATGTCTCATCCAACACAAAAATAATCAACCAATCCTAGTACTGCAAGGGAAATGGAGGAGACAAAATTGGAGCAAATCGTTGTTCAAAAGATTGTAGATCCATGCAAGAGAAAATACACTCAATACATCCATGCAAAGAAGATCCAACTATTTTAAGATGCATTACTCAAGTCTAGGTCAGTGGAAACCTTTGGGATCAAGTCAGTAACAACAAAAGATTCAATGAAATCTACAAAATAAGATAAAAAAAGAGAGTGCAAAAGCAACAAGCAATGGATTGATGAAATGGGAGAGAGTAGATGATAGACTCAGGGAAATATCCCTAGCTTATGGAGATCTTCTCCACCATCCCACTGAGTTCTCAATGAAAATTATTCCATGGAATATAACAGGTTTGAATAACCCCTTTAAGCATTGGTTATTAATTAATTTGATAGTAGAAGAAAAACCCTCCATTTTTTTGATTCAATAAACTAAATGTTGTACAAAAAATTTATCATCTGTTTTGTGAATGCTATGGAAACATTGTCTATTGGTAGATACAAATTATTATGGCACATCTGGGGGTCTGTAAATGCTTTGGAACCTAACAGTGATTACCCGCAATAATTTTATGGTAACAACTAGGAGAATTAGTGCAAGCTTTCAAGTAATAGGCATGGAAACCATAAGTTGGATCACACATGTTTTATGGGCCTCATACGACTCCTAAAAACTCCACTTCCTTAATATTGTAAAGTGGTTAGGAGAATAGATAAAGTATTAATACTAGATCATTAGTGGATATTTTAACTTGATATTATCTCTTTTGGAAAAAAAGAGGGATGTAGAAAATTAGAGGGAGCAAGCATCCTCTTTAAGATTCTTATAAGCTGAATGAATCTCATGAAAATGGAAAGTCCCAATGGAACTTATAATTGGCATGAGAAGCATGGAGGGAAAAATTAGGTAGCCTTGATACTGGATTTATTACTTATTTTGAAGTCCATCCTGGTTGTTGGTGGATATTTTGGAGCTTCTATTCTCCCCTCAACAGGCTCAGATAACTGAGCGATATGCTTGCCTTAGAAAAGGATGGGTGTCCCCATCCGTAGACTGTTTATATTTGAGAAATTTTGGTTAACCCACCCAAAATTTTAAGGCAACATTCAAATATGGTGGAAGGAACTTGAGCCCCCAATATACACACCAATGTTTCGCTTTAAATGAAAACAAAAATTCATCGAAGGACAATTGAATAGATGGAACAAGGATATATTTGAAAATGTCTTCCAAGCTAAAAGGTATCTATAGGAGAAAATGACTATGGTTCAACAGGAAATGATTCTCCAAGGCTAGTCACCGACACTTATGCATGAATAATATTGTCTTCAAAGTACGATAGAGGAAAGGAACAAATAGGAAGATAATATTTCGAGGCATAAGTTGAGGGTGTGGTGGCTAAAACAAGGAGATAAGAACTCCAATTTTTTCCATCGATCAATGGTCCAACATAGACACCTTACTAAATTAATTTCCTCAAAGGTTCTCAAGGAAATAAATTACATGAACATGAAGATATATAGAGAGAATTAGTGGCCTACTAAAGTGGTTTTCTTATGAAAACAAGGCTAGACAAAATTACACCTATCATAGAAACCATTCAACGCATACTTCATTTGGTTAGACCAATGAAAAATAAAGGACTTATGTGGCCAATGGAATTAGCAGAAGTGGAAGAGGAAGTCATGATGATGGTAGCTGAAAAATAACTTGGGTCAAATGGGTTTACCATTGAATTCTTCCAAAACTGTTGGTTAACTATTAAGATAGATATTTTAGAAATAGTAGAAAACCCTCCAATCAATAATCGTGTTTCCATCCTTGAATTAGAATTTGTTGGATTTGATACCTAAGGAGGAGAAAGCGATGAACACTAGTAAGAATATACCCATCTCCCTCTACAATGTTATATACTAGATCATCTATAATATCATTGCTAATCACTTGGTTTGAAATCCCTTCTTACCTTCATGATCTCTCTTAAACACTCGAGATATGTAAAAATAAGGAAAATTATTGATGGTATTATCCCAACCCTTGAGATAATACACTCCCTCAAGATAAGAGAAAAACTGGGAATGCTAATCAAAATGTATATGTATTAGGAATTTGGTATATTGAGTTGGAAATACAATGAGCTCACTCTCCTTGTTTGTGGATTTGATGCTTTGTGTGTGAAATCGATATTATCTTTAAGTTCTATGGCCTTCTCTTCCATCCTTGTTAATGGAACTCTGCCATCTATCTTCTCGCCCACCAAATAAATTTGAAAAGAGGACCCTCTCTCACCATTCCTCTTCATCCTCATGTCTAAAGTACCAGGTAGAAGTATTAAATATAATATCCAGTTAGGATAGATGAGAGGAATGCAGATCCATGACCAAGGGCTCACACACTTCCACCATAAATTTGTGAATGGTACGCTCCTGATGGCTCATTCCTTAATGTGTGAATCCAAATATACAAAATCGATGCTTTCTCTTTTCATGGTAGCATCAGGAACCTATATTAACCTTGATAAATACAAGATGTTCCTTTTTAACACCTATTGCATTTCTTCATGGAATATATCCCATATTCTTGGTATCCAAGGAATCTAACTCTTGTATAAATACTTAGGGTCTCCTATCTTTGATACAAGAACTAAATATTGCCATTGGAAGGAACTCTTATCCCATATGGAAGTCAAGATCTAATGTTGGACCTTTCATTCTCTCAACCTTCCCAATCACCTTATCTTGGTTAAACGACTTCTTCAATATATACCCTTTTACCTTATTTCGGTCATGGAAACTCTTATAAAAATCATCAAATCCATCAGGAACATGCATGGAAATTTTGTTGGGAACAATATTGAGTAACACCACAAATGGGCGTTGGTCATTTGGGAGAAAATATGTCTTCGAAAATCAATAGGTGTCCTTGGTCTAAGTGATTTGAGTGCCAACAATGAACTTCTAGAAGACAAAAATTGGTGGAAATGACTTAATCATGATTTGTAGCAGTGGGTGTGGATTTGGAAGATAAAATATGCTCCTCATGTACCCCATCAAATTGTTAATAGACTCACAAGAGAGAATATTGGATCCTGAATATGGAATTCAGCTTGGCAAAACATAGAATTGATTTAAGTACCTTGCTTTTGGGAACTAAAAAATGGAGAAACTATTGTGTTATGGGAAGGTTCCTAGTAGAATATACCCAAGATTGACAATCTTCATCCTTTTTTGAATAACCACCAATATCTTATAAAGTATTCCCTCTCAAATTTTAGGGATTATTGGGATTGCAACAATTATGTGTTGATGTATTTGTAACTTCGGAATGTATTCATCTATGTAACTTATGTCTTGTAACCCGATGTTTATTCTAGGATGTATCTATTATGTATTTGAGTCATGTTGTCATGCCCCCATGTTCCTATCGGGAGGATCTATTATGTAAACAAGTCATGTCAAGTCATTGTGGGTAACCCTTCGATTGTCTAAGGGTTAAAGTCCCTGCAGTTCCGGGGCACTAGGGTTATTAGACTCTCCTAGTAGAGGTCGGCCCTAGTAGGGTTTTAGTCATGCCGGGATTAGTATAAATAGAAAGCTGGAGTCTCTATTTAACACACAACTCAACCACACTCAAGTGTAGCACATAGTTGAGGAAGGAGAAGACACTAGGGCTAGGTAAGAAGAAGATTACTGCTATCGGGATATCACTTACTGTTTTGGGATTTTCTATTTTGGTGCTGATTCTATCTCTGAGGAAGTTGTGGGGTTTTCTCCTTTATGGTTTCCCCGAGGAAAAACACTGTGTTCATTGTCTCTTGTGTTTGATTGCTGTGCTTGTTATTCTCTCAGTTAAAGATCCTAATAATGCTAGCTTAATGTTGAAAAACTAACATGGTATCAGAGCTAACCTGAGAAGAAGACACTGTGCAGCTGTGGGAACTAGGGCTTCCTAGTTTGTGGATATTCCTCCACATATTTTCAGCAAAAGCAAGGTGGAATAACTCTCCTACTTAGGGCGCATCTTTCTGTCGAAGCAGAATCCAATTCTGAGGTTTTTCAGTTTTGGACCTGTAACTACTGCCGAAAATTAGGGCTTTTCACAGAAGAGGAATTTTTTAGTGAGCCTAGGCCTGGATTGATCTCCTCCCCAAAATCAAAGTTAGGGACAAATTTCAAGGCCTTTGGGTGGACAGATCTTCAGAAAAGAAAAAACCTAATTTGCTCCTGATCCAGTACTGCAGGATTTCAACTCAAGTTTCAGATCCGACAACTTGAACTTGGTAAGATCTAAAATATTTTGTATTTCCATTTGAGGTTCTCTGTTAATATGTCTCATCATACCAAGCTTGATGAAAAGCTTGAGGGAGCTGATAACTTCCGAACCTGGAAGTATAGGAACTCCCTGGTCCTGGAAGAAAATGAGTTAGACTCCTACATCCATGAGGAGGTTCCAGTTCCAGAGGGAGATGAGGAAAAATAATTACATAAGAAGAAGATGGTTATGGAAAAGAGGATCATTGCTGATTCTATCAAGGATCACCTTATCCCATAGGTGTCCTCTCTCAAGACACCTAAAGCTATGTTTGATGCCCTAACCAAATTGGTTGAAGGGAAGAACATAAAATGGAAGATGACTATGAGAAATCAACTGAAGAATGTGAAGATCCAGAATGCAGAGACCATCTAGTCTTACTTCACAAGAGTTTCTCAGATCAAGGAACAATTGGAAGCAGTAGATGAAGAAGTGGAGAATGCAGAAATTGTGATGACCACCTTGAATGGTCTCCCTAGTACATGGGACTCTTTCATTCAAGGGATCTGTGCTAGAAAGAAGTTAGTCAAGTTCAACAGAATGTGGGAAGAATGTTCTCAAGAAGAAGCTAGGATAGCAGCTCAAGAAGAGAACATGGGAAGTGAAGATCAAGCTCTCACAGTACAATCCAAGAAATCTAGATCTAGCCATCACAGAAGTAAGTACTCCCATCACAGGAATAACTCTAGAAAGCCTAGAGATAGGTCTAAGTTCATTTGCTATACATGTGATGAAAAAGGACACTTTGCTAGAGATTGTCCTCAGAACAAAAGTAGCTCTCATAAGAAGAAGGGAATCAAGAGAAGACATCATGCTCATGCTGTAGAGGGTGATGAACCATCCAAAAAGAGATCCAGATATGAAAGTGAAGATTCTTCAAGCGAGGATGAATATGTTTTGATCTCCGCTCTCACAGGAAACATTACTCATGGAAGTGATGATTGGCTTATTGATATTGGGGCCTCCAAACACATGATTGGATTCAAGGAATCCTTTGTGAGACTTTCAAAACATGAATCACCTCACAAGGTGAAGCTAGGAGATGACTACCAATATCCAATAAAAGGTAGTGGGGAATCTTCCTATAAACTAGACTTTGGTAAGTCTCTAACAATGAAGGAAGTATTGTTTGTGCCAGGACTCAAGAAGAACCTTCTCTCCATATCAGCATTGGATGCAAAAGGAATGAGGGTTGCATTCATAGATGGTCAA
This sequence comes from Pseudotsuga menziesii, assembly GCA_001517045.1. Taxonomy (NCBI): domain Eukaryota; kingdom Viridiplantae; phylum Streptophyta; class Pinopsida; order Pinales; family Pinaceae; genus Pseudotsuga; species Pseudotsuga menziesii. The sequence continues at coordinate 403,952 of LPNX011194613.1, read as the reverse complement.
GTCATCATGTGGCCAAGAGGAAAGACTATCGATGATGCAGTAGTGATTGGTGAACAAGAAGGAGGTTTGTACAAATTGAAGGGCCATCCAGAACAAGCCTTGGTCCATGACACAGTAGAGCCAAGTGAACTTTGGCATAGAAGGCTTGCACATGTGCATTATAGAGCACTACCTCTTGCAAGAAAAGCTGTTGAAGGTCTTCCAGAAATGCAAGCCAAACATGACGGGGTCTGCAAAGGATGTGCAAAAGGAAAGAACACAAAGAAGACATTTCCAAGTAGTGAAAGCAAAGAAAAAGGAATATTGGAAATCATCCACTCCGATGTATGTGGTCCTATGTCATCAAATTGACTAAGCGGGTGTGCATATTATGTTTCTTTTATTGATGATTTTTCTAGGAAGACATGGGTTTACTTCATGAAGAATAAAGACGAAGTATTCAACAAATTCAAGGAATTCAAAGCCTTGATCGAGAATCACACTGAAAAGAAGATCAAGACCCTTCGATCAGATAATGGTGGAGAATTCACTTCAAATGAATTCAAAGATCTATGTAAAGAATCAGGGATTAAGAGGGAGTTGTAAACTCGTTATAATCCACAACAGAATGGGATTGCAGAATGGAAGAACAGAACTATCATGGAAGATGCTCAAGCAATGATTCATGATCAAGATATTCCTATGCATCTTTGGGCGGAAGCTGTCAGAACAACGGTGTATGTACAGAACCATACTCCACATAGAGTACTTGAGAACAAGACTCCTGAAGAAGTCTTCTCCGAAAAGAAACTAGAAGCCAACCATCTTAGAATATTCGGCTATCCTGTATACATACACATTCCAAAAGAGAAGAGAACAAAATTAGATCCTTCAGGAAAGAAGGGTATATTTGTGGGATACTCTGAAAGATCGAAGGCTTACATAATATATTTCCCAGGATAGAAGAAGATTGAAATCAGCAAGGATGTGACATTTGATGAAGACATAGCCTACAACAAATCTAGAAAGAGACCTGCTGAAGAACCTGAAGAAGCAGAAGCACCCATAATTCATGACACAACCATGAATGAAGAAATTCAAGAAGAAGATCGAGAATTTGAAGAACCACAAAGACTTGTAGATCCACCTCTAGAGAAGAATCCTCACAAGAGGAAACCTACTTGGGTACGAGAACTTATTCAAGGTGCAGAAAGATATGGGGCTCCAGAAGAGAATCATAGAGAAAGAAAGAGAACCAGATCCTGTTCTGGGTATGTAGCTTTACTATGTGATTTCATTAATAAAGAACCTTCCAGTTATGAAGAAGCGACAGAACGGAAAGAATGGAAGGATGATATGATCGAAGAGTATCAGTCAATCATGAAGAATGATGTTTGGGATGTTGTCCCAAGACCAAAAGAGAAGTTATTTGTAACTTCCAAATGGATCTACAAGATCAAGCATGCTGCAGACAGTAGCATTGAAAAATATAAGGCAAGATTTGTGGCTCGAGGTTTCTCTCAAAAAGAAGGAATAGATTATGAAGAAACCTTTGCACCTGTAGCCAGATACACTTCCATTAGATCAGTACTTGCTCTGGCTGTAGTGATGAAATGGAAGATACACCAGATGGATGTCAAGACTACTTTCTTGAATGGTGTAGTCGAAGAGGAAGTGTACGTAGAACAACCACTCGGTTTCGAGACACATGACAGAGAGTCTCATGTATGCAGATTGAAGAAAGCCCTGTATGGTTTGAAACAGGCACCCAGGACATGGTATGGCATAATTGATAGCTTTCTATCCAGTTTGGGATTTACCAAGAGTAAAGCAGATTCCAACCTTTACCACAAGGTTGAAGATGGCAACCTAGTGATGCTTCTACTATATGTAGATGATCTATTTGTGACAGGCATGGATGGGTTGATTGCTGATACAAAGAGAAAGCTTGCTGTCGAGTTCGAGATGAAGGACTTGGGTATGATGCATTATTTTATAGGTATGGAGGTGTGGCAGAGTGCGGATGGAATCTTTCTTGGACAAGGGAAGTATGCAGTAGAGATCCTAAAGAGATTTGGGATGATGGACTGCAAGACTATGGCCACACCTATGGCACCGAACCTGAAGCTATTGAGTGATGCTTCATTAGAGACGGTTGATGCCATGATGTATCATCAGATGATTGGGTCCTTGATGTACCTGATGAACATGAGACCAAACATTTGCTTTGCTGTGAACACCTTGAGCCAGTTCTTGACAGATCCGAGAAATGTTCACTTGATTACTGCAAAGCATATTCTGAGGTACCTGAGGGGTACAGTTGATTATGGGCTCAAGTACGATGCGAATCAAAAGATTAACTTGGAGGGTTATGTTGATTCAGATTGGGCAGGCAACGCCATTGATAGGAAGAGCACTTCAGGATGTTACTTCAGTATGGGATCAGGTGTGATCTCTTGGTTTAGCAGGAAGCAATCCTGTGTGACACTGAGTACAGCTGAAGCAGAGTATGTCGTAGCTTGTTCAGCTAGTTGTGAGGCAGTATGGCTGCGGAAGATACTGTCTGATATATTTGATCTCCAGTTGGATGCTACTTGTATACATTGTGACAACCAGAGTTGCGTGAAGTTGTCATAGAATCCAGTGTTCCATGACAAGTCGAAGCATATCAAGATGAAGTATCACTATATTAGGGATATGGTGCAGAGGGGAGCAGTGAAGCTCCAGTATGTTGCGGCAGAGGAATATATAGCTGATGTATTGATGAAACCATTGGCTAGGATAAAGTTCAAGTACTTCAGGGAGAAGCTTGGTGTTCTCCAAATCGAGGTTTCCTCCAAGAGAAAGTGATGAGACCCATAGCCATTCTGACATGGTGAGAGGATTGGTTCCTTCCATGGTCAGATGTAAGGGCTGAGCCATTTTGTCATGGTGAGAGGATTGGTTCCTTCCATGTCAGATATGAGTGCTGGCCATCCTATCGAGTAGGACAGATGTAAGGGAAACTGCCATTCTGGGAATGGAGGCACCTGGTCAGTTACCATGAAAACTCAGTTTAGGACTTAGAAGCCATTCTGATGTGATAGAGGGATGTGTTACCACTTGATCAAATGTAAGGGCTGAACCATTCTGTCATGGCTAAAGGATTAGGTTCCTCCCATGTTAGATGTGAGTGTTGGCCATTCTGTCGAGTAGGACAGATGTAAGGGCAACTTCCATTCTAGGAATGGAGGCACCTGGTCAGTTACTAGGCAGCTCAGTCTGGGACTGGGGGCCATTCTGATGTGATGATAGGATTTGTTCCTTCATGATAAGATGTGAGTGCACGCCCTTTCGATGCAATGTGTTTACACATGGTTCAATGTAATTACAGATCCTTTTCGACAAGATGAGGTTGGATATAAGTGCTGAGCCATTCTGGTGTGATGTGTTTACACATGATTAGATGTGAGTGCTGTGCCTTTCCGACAAGATGGGGTTGGATGTAAGTGAAATGCCTTTCCAACAAGATGAGGTTGGATGTAAGTGCAGAGCCTTTTCGATGCGATGTGTTTACACATGGTCGAATATAAGTGCTGAGCCTTTCTGACAAGATGATGTCAGATGTGAGTGCTGGGCCTTTCTGACAAGATGAGGTCAGATGTGAGTGCTGGGCATGCCTTTATGACAAGATGTGGTCAGATGTAAGAGCTGGGTGGGCCATTTTGACTTAAGTGTCAGATATAAGCACTGATGAAGACCTACATGAAGGGTAGGCCTACAGGATTGACTCTGTAGAACTTCCTGTGATGAGAAGAATCGAGATAGCACCATTATGAGATAGCAGATGATGATCTAGACTTGATGATGATACAGATCAAGTGATCCAGATGAGATGATTCAGACTTGATGATGATCCAGATCAAGTGACGATCCAGTTGTGATGATGATCTAGACTCGATGATCCAGATCAAGTGATCCAGATGAGATGATCCAGACTTGATGATGATCCAGATCGAGTGATGATCCAGCAGTGATGAGCAAGTATTCATGATGATTTAGATCCCGTGATAAAGAAGTAGAAGATGACTTGAATACTTGAATACAAAGAAGACTTGAATACTGAAGAAGACTTGAAGATGACGAGATGATCCAGTTGATGCAAAGAAGAATACTAGTGCTGAAAATTGTGTCGAAAGAATACCTTCCTAGTTAAGAGGGAGTGTTGATGTATTTGTAACTTTGGAATGTATTCATCTATGTATCTTATGTCTTGTAACCTGATGTTTATTTCGGGATGTATCTATTATGTATTTGAGTCATGTTGTCATTCCCCGATGTTTCGATCAGGAGGATCTATTATGTAAGCAAGTCATGTCAAGTCATTGTGGGTAACCCTTCGATTGTCTAAGGGTTAAAGTCCCCGCTGTTCCGGGGCACTAGGGTTATTAGAATATCCTACAAGAGGTCATCCCTAGTAGGGTTTTAGTCATGCTGGGATTAGTATAACTAGAGAGCTGGAGTCTCTATTTAACACACAACTCATCCACACTCAAGTGTAGCGCATATTTGAGGAAGGAGAAGACACTGGGGCTAGACAAGAAGAATATTACTGTTGTCGGGGTATCACTTATTGTTTTGGTCTTTTCTATTTTGGTGCTAATTCTATCTCTGAGGAAGTTGTGGGGTTTTCTCCTTTATGGTTTCCCCGAGGAAAAAACACTGTGTTCATTGTCTCTTGTGTTTTATTGCTGTGCTTCTTATTCTCTCAGTTAAAGATCCTAATAATGCTAGCTTAATGTTGAAAAACTAACATTATGAGGGGGAGCATATAAAATGGAAGTCACCATCTTAATGGACATCAACAAGGAATGAGGAGAACATATAGATGCTTTGAGAAAAATTACAACAATGTCAAATCTTGAGAAAGGAATATCAAGACAGACTCTAATGGGGATATCAATATTCAAGGGACTTCACTCTCAAGGAGGCATACTACTTTCCAGGCGACACTAGCATCCCCCATAAGCACATATTTGGACCCAAATTTGGTTGAGGGGATTGTGTCCAAAAGTAGCTTCTTTCCTATGGTTGTTGGTACATATAACTTTTTTGACTTGGGGTAATATCACCAAAAAATGGAATGTAGGATCTTCTTTGTGATACATGTGCAAGTGCGATCAAGAATGCCTTAATCATATTTTTAACACATGTGATTTTAATGTGAAACTTTGGGATAAAGGAAAATTGTAATATAGTAAATGTGCATTAAAATATTGAGAGATGGTGAGACAAGCCATTCTTAAGCTCTCTTATGAATCACATTTGGTAATTTTACCCAGGATTCTTAGTATGTACTATGCAAAAATAATGAAATAGACAAATATTCAAGGGTCAATACAATAACACATAGTTCACTTGGGCTACAATCAAGTCAAATATCAAATAATATATTCAACTTCAATCGTGGAATGATCAAGAATTTCGTACAATTGAAAAATAAAAGAGAATTCTCAAAGAGTGGGACTTTCTCCCTCTCCATCTTTCATCTCTTCCTCATTGTAAGGTGAGACATATACTTAGTCTGAATATTTGTTCCTCTTCACCTAAAGACTTTATCAAGCTCAACTTCGATGGAGCATCGAATGGTAATTTGGGACTTGCGGGCTTTGGATGAGGGTTTCGAGAGGAACATGGAGGCTTGCTCTAGATATGCTATGGATATTCAAGGCTTGATAGTAATAATGTGGCCAAAATATCAGTGTTGGTGCAAGGTCTTGGAATAGTACTTAGGAATGTATATTCTCAACTTGTCATTGAAGGTGATTCTTATATTGTAATTGGCATGGAAAAGTGTCTCCAAAATGGAACTCTTATTAGAAACATGGTGAATAAATAGAAAATTGAAGATAAAGTATATAAGCTTGCACTTCTCTTGTCCCAAATAACCTGCATTATTCCATAACACATGATAAGAGTGACTAATTCTCTGGTGGAATAACTCATGAATGAGAGGTTCAAGCACAGAGGATGAATGAAAAGTCTTTGTTGGGAAGCTCTGGTAGAGAATGAACTATAGAGATATTGGAGAGATATCCATCTTAAGGATTCAATCCCCTTGGATATGGGTGATTCCCAATAGTTGGGAGGGAGAGTAAATGGAAATGTTTTTCAGTGGGATGCTAGGGTGTGAGGAGGATCAAATGGATCCTTGGTTGTAGTGAGGACATGGAGCATCAAGAGGGGGATATTCAAAGTGTTCCCTTGTGTTAACACCTGTATTTTACAAAAAAGATGCACGACAGATGGGAGGTGAGATTTTGTTGATTAAATACTTTGGGATAAGGATATGGTACAAAGGGGGCTTGATAATCTAAAGAGTAGCCGAGTCGGAAAAGGTCCTGAACCATGGTCTAAAAGGAGAAGCAAATCGATGGTTTATATCCTTTCCGCCATCCAGAACATACAAGCAAGATAAGGGAATTTCGGGCCTCTAACAGCCTGCACACATCAAAGGTTTTAACATTGCTCAGAGCTGATCTACGGCCCATGTCAAATTCACTGGCTGGAAGTGCAAGGTGGATAAGGAAATGATGGATCAGCGGAATCGCATATAGTCCTCCTGATCCTATGGACGAGGATTGAAGACAGCATTGATCGACGGACGTGTTGGTTTTCGGAAAGGTAACGTGCACGCGCGATAACTTTTAGACCACCCAACGGAAATGGATACGTGCTGCTCGATCTGACGGTTGGAGATCGCAGGATGGTGGATCGACGACGGAAAATGATTCCGGGTTGGAGACTTGCGCACCCGATAAACCCCCAGCACCTGGTGGAATATGGTACGTGGCGCAAGATCGAACGGTTGTTGAACGCCTGGCATCCCATCGACGGCCGAGAAGAATTCCGGAAGAAGAACTAGCACAGATGGATAATTCCAGATTAACCGGCGGAATCCGGTACGCGGCACTTGATCTGACGGTGTAGGAGCGATGGCGGATCACATCAACGGGCGAGGGTGATTCCGCTGAGCTAAGTTGCTCGGCGGATTAAGATGGAAGAGCCCAGCAGAATCGGTAGATGAAGCACGATCCGACGACCCACCCGCGAAGACAAAACAGATCTACGGCTGTGGACGACTCCGGAGCCCAAAGTCGCACGACGGTTAAAGCGAGGAGGCTCGGCGGAAAAGGGACATGTGGCATGTGATCTGAGGGCCAGGAATTCACACAGAAGAGATCGACGGTCAGAAATGAACCCGGAAAAGAAAGATGCGCGAGGGTTAGAGACAAGTAGTGGTTGCGGAAATAAATGCCTCCCACGTGTCAAATCAGGGTGTTCCTATAAAGGCGAAATTGACATCTTCCGTGATTATTTTATTTCTCGGGACCCGGCGAAAAGGACCTGTCGATTTGGGCGCTTCCAGTTGTCAAGTACCAAGGCGCATTCCGAGCACACGCCTTCACAGTAAGCCATGTAGGACCTCAAATCCTGTAACTTCTTCACCCCTTTCATAGTATAAATTGAGAAATGGACCAACAAAGTGAAGCTTCTGTGTCTGGTCGGGTCCTGGACGAAAGAGAAGAGTTCCTGGTAGACAGAAACAGAGGTGTCTATGACCCTTTCCTGTCTACAGGAAGTGTGGCTGGTAGTAAAGATGGATTGTGGTCCTGTTTTTTACGGGGAAATGATGTTTTAAATGTATGTAAGTCCTTTTTGTATTTTTTTGCCCTGGAACAAACCCTCCACTTCCCTGAATTTGCCGAATGGTGCGCGGTGAATTACTCCCCCTCTCAAAGGGTCATAGTAAGTCAGTCTGCGTCTAGGATTTTATGTAAAATTGATGCTGCAGTAGTTAGAGAAAATCTTAATCTACCCGAGGATTATCCTGGAAACCGCGAGTTCGTGAATGAAGCCATCCTTGCTGAGTTTTTCCGAAGTTGTCCAATTGATGCTCGCTCTCGATTCCTGTCAAGTATCCTGAAGGAAGGTCAGTCCCTGGAAAACATCTCCTTACCTTACCCCTTGCATGTTTTTAGAGCTGAGGTGCAGTTAGTGATGTCTTTGGTCTGTCAGGTGTTGGGCCTAGATGACGATTGTCATATAGGTCATGTTATCCTTGGTTTCCTTCTAAAAGTCAATTCTTTGAGTCCCGAGTCCTAGTCAACCCCTGTACTAAATTTGGACGAGTATCTAGCAGAGGCAATCCACCTCCAGCTGACTAAGTTTCCCAAAGTCCAGTTTTTCAGATTCCAAACACATTTGCTCCATATGTTAATTTGCTCCAATGTTACCGAATTGAGGTTCTTGAGTACTCTATCCTCTTCTGATTTGCCAACGCAAATCCACCTGACCGAATTCGCCAATTCGGTCATGTACGAAGTATACAGGTTGCTGTTCGATGGAGAATTGCCCAGGGTTTTCGACGAGATGAAATATTTAATGCAGTCTTCACCCGAAGGGAGGGTGGGAGACTGGTTCTTGTACAAAGATTTCACGATTCTGAGAGTGTATGGTTATACTGGTCAGACCTAC
>LPNX011194613.1:340504-388233 GCA_001517045.1 Pseudotsuga menziesii | reverse complement strand
CAGAAGGGTTAAAGAGGATCAGTTTCAGATGGGTGACCTGGTTCTGAAGTGGGATGCCCCGAATGAAGACAAGCATGGAAAATTTGACCCTATGTGGGTCGAGCCGTATGTTATTGCTGGATTTAGAGGACAAAATGCATTTTTGCTGGAGTACACAAATGGGGTTCTTCTTGAAAGCAACCCTGTCAATGGGAGATATCTGAAGCATTACCTATCCTAGAGAAGGAAGGTAAAATTTGTATTATAGACTGTACATATTTGATTTACCAGTCAATAAGAAGGGCAAGCTGGAGGCATCTGGAGCTTGCAGTGAAAGCCCTAAGGTCCAGGAAACGGACCGTTTCTTTCTAAAAAAACATACAAAAATGATATGCTCGCAAAAGACAGAAAGATGAGATTTTGAGAGTCGCTATGCAGAGTTGAGGGACAGGAACCTAGTCTACGAGTTCTTTGGTACCTCACAGGGAGGATATCATCCCCAGATGGAGCCAGCTATTAACACCTGTATTTTACAAAAAAGATGCACGACAGATGGGAGGTGAGATTTTGTTGATTAAATACTTTGGGCTAAGGATATGGTACAAAGGGGGCTTGATAATCTAAAGAGTAGCCGAGTCGGAAAAGGTCCTGAACCATGGTCTAAAAGGAGAAGCAAATCGATGGTTTATATCCTTTCCGCCATCCAGAACATACAAGCAAGATAAGGGAATTTCGGGCCTCTAACAGCCTGCACACATAAAAGGTTTTAACATTGCTCAGAGCTGATCTACGGCCCATGTCAAATTCGCTGGCTGGAAGTGCAAGGTGGATAAGGAAATGATGGATCAGCGGAATCGCATATAGTCCTCCTGATCCTACGGACGAGGATTGAAGACAGCATTGATCGACGGACGTGTTGGTTTCCGGAAAGGTAACGTGCACGCGCGATAAATTTTAGACCACCCAGCGGAAATGGATACGTGCTGCTCGATCCGACGGTTGGAGATCACAGGATGGTGGATCGACGACGGAAAATGATTCCGGGTTGGAGACTTGCGCACCCGATAAACCCCCAGCACCCGGCGGAATATGGTACGTGGCGCAAGATCGGACGGTTGTTGAACGCCTGGCATCCCATCGACGGCCGAGAAGAATTCCAGAAGAAGAACTAGCACAGATGGATAATTCCGGATTACCCGGTGGAATCTGGTACGCGGCACTTGATCTGACGGTGCAGGAGCGACGGCGGATCACATCAACGGGCGAGGGTGATTCTGCTGAGCTAAGTTGCTCGGCGGATTAAGATGGAAGAGACCAGCAGAATCGGTAGACGAAGCACGATCCGACGACCCACCCGCGAAGACAAAACAGATCTACGGCTGTGGACGAATCCGGAGCTCAAAGTCGCACGACGGTTAAAGCGAGGAGGCTCGGCGGAAAAGGGACATGTGGCATGTGATCCGAGGGCCAGGAATTCACACAGAAGAGATCGACGGTCAGAAATGAACCCGGAAAAGAAAGATGCGCGAGGGTTAGAGACAAGTAGTGGTTGCGGAAATAAATGCCTCCCACGTGTCAAATCAGGGTGGTCCTATAAAGGCGAAATTGACATCTTCCGTGATTATTTTATTTCTCAGGACCCGGCGAAAAGGACCTGTCGATTTGGGCGCTTCCAGTTGTCAAGTACCAAGGCGCATTCCGAGTACACGCCTTCACAGTAAGCCAGGTAGGACCTCAAATCCTGTAACTTCTTCGCCCCTTTCATAGTATAAATTGAGAAATGGACCAACAAAGTGAAGCTTCTGTGTCTGGTCGGGTCTCGGACGAAAGAGAAGAGTTCCTAGTAGACAGACACAGAGGTGTCTATGACCCTTTCCTGTCTACAGGAAGTGTGGCTGGTAGTAAAGATGGATTGTGGTCCTGTTTTTTACGGGGAAATGATGTTTTAAATGTATGTAAGTCCTTTTTATATTTTTTCGCCCTGGAACAAACCCTCCACTTCCCTGAATTTGCCGAATGGTGCGCGGCGAATTACTCCCCCTCTCAAAGGGTCATAGTAAGTCAGTCTGCGTCTAGGATTTTATGTAAAATTGATGCTGCAGTAGTTAGAGAAAATCTTAATCTACCCGAGGATTATCCTGGAAACCGCGAGTCCGTGAATGAAGCCATCCTTGCTGAGTTTTTCCGAAGTTGTCCAATTGATGCTCGCTCTCGATTCCTGTCAAGTATCCTGAAGGAAGGCCAGTCCCTGGAAAACGTCTCCTTACCTTACCCCTTGCATGTTTTTAGAGCTGAGGTGCAGTTAGTGATGTATTTGGTCTGTCAGGTGTTGGGCCTAGATGACGATTGTCATATAGGTCATGCTATCCTTGGTTTCCTTCTAAAATTCAATTCTTTGAGTCCCGAGTCCCAGTCAGCCCCTGTACTAAATTTGGACGAGTATCTAGCAGAGGCAATCCACCTCCAGCTGACTGAGTTTCCCAAAGTCCAGTTTTTCAGATTCCAAACACATTTGCTCCATATGTTAATTTGCTCCAATGTTACCGAATTGAGGTTCTTGAGTACTCTATCCTCTTTTGATTTGCCAACGCAAATCCACCTGACCGAATTCGCCAATTCGGTCATGTCCGAAGTATACAGGTTGCTGTTCGATGGAGAATTGCCCAGGGTTTCCGACGAGATGAAATATTTAATGCAGTCTTCACCCGAAGGGAGGGTGGGAGACTGGTTCTTGTACAAATATTTCACGATTCTGAGAGTGTATGGTTATACTGGTCAGCCCTACAGGTTGCCTTCCTTTCTAACTCCAAGAATTTTTGCGTTGGAGTTTATGAGACAAAGGTTGTTATCAGAAGAGGAGCACTTCGGTGCTTTCAGGAAGTCTTTAAATATTAAATTTCCTTTTAAAGTCGGCCCTTTCATTTTTAAAGGCAAAGGTGCCCTGACATGTATAGAAAGGTTGATGGAACCTATGGATTTTGTTAAAGATGTAAATATGAATTATGATCCATACCAGGTGATTTCGTTAAGAAAACAGGAAAACAGAAACAAGCCGTTTGAACATCAGGCCGTACAAGGATTATCTGAGATAGCTAATTTGCTCACATTTGCTAACGAGTCCCATGTTGAAACAGATGAAAATCCTGCATCTCATTTAGAGATCCAGATCACAGAAGGTGTTAGTGTTGCTGCCAAGAGAAGTTTGGCCGAAGCAGAGAATATGGAAGTAGACGAGCAAACATCCCATAAGAAGGCGAAGCTGCTCAAAGGAAGTGAGATCGTGGAGAAAGGGGTGTCCGGAGTTTCCAAAAAGGTTGCTTTGGTTCCCCTGAAGACAATACAGGTTAGTCAGTTTTCCTTTAAAGGTTCAGAAGATGATAGTAACAGTTTAGAATCCGGTTCCCTGTTCAGATCAAAAGAAGAGCTCAGGACGAGCTACCTAGAGAAAAGGAAGCAATCCCTGGAAGAAACAAGAAATTTGCTTCCAAGGGTAAGGAACCTGCAGAGTTCTAAAACGTCTCTAGTCTCGGCTAGAGACACGGAGAAAAATACTTTCAAGATGGCTATAGGGAACGATAAAAGAATGTCCGAAATAGAGATCCGTTTGGATAAGATAAATACTCCAGACAAGATACAATTACATAAGCAAACAAGCGACATTCTCTATTCGGACCTGTTGCAGGCTATGATGAAGATCAGCAAATTGGAGGCGTTGGTTGACAAGTTAGAAATCCAAGTGAGACACGAGAAAGTGGAGAATAAGGCGAATGTTGTTCAGCTAAAGAAACTACAGGCAGACATCGCCCGTTCGGACAACACCCAGGCTGTGAAGAGATTGTTGGAAGAAAAAGATAATGCCCTGTAAGTTCTGAAGAAGAAGTTAAAGATGCCAGGCTCGGAACATGTGCAGTCGACTGAATTGCTAGCCCTCCAAGAGGAGAAAGATAGACTCTATCAGGAAATGATGGAGCACAAAGGGAAGGCTGGAGAGCTACAAGAGGAAAGGGATGGGTGGAATGCCGAGAGGGAAGAACTACTGTCCCAAATTGCAGAGCTGAAGAAAGAGCAGAATGTAGAAAAGGAGATTATGGACGAGCTAATAAACCAGACCCCTACCGGTGATGACTTATCCATTGTAGCTATCCGAAAGCCATTAGCTGATTGTTCTGCCGATGACCTGTTGGAGTCTATGTCCCAAGTGAGTTTGAAGGAGGAGACTATTAAGGAGTTGCAAGCCGAAAATGAGAAGGTGAAAGCCGAGTTAGCCAAGATTAATGAAAGCAGAACGCAGATCTTGCAGGACAAGAGCCAATTACAACAGAAGGTTGAGGAATTGAAGGAGAAATGTATTGGAAAAGGCCCCCTTCAGGGGGCAAAGCATATCATTTGGGACACCATAAGTATTGAGGTCACTAAGTTCAGGCACTACCTTATTTACATTGATGATTTGTGTGGATTAATAGATGCAGCCCAGCAAAGATTGAAAGTGGTAAACGAACACATGGCGAAGAGGCCTCTCATCACAGCCCAAAATACCTTGAATTTCCTGAATTCATTAACATATCAAAAATTGCATGACTTGGGTATAAAGGACAGAGTCTCAATAGTCCTGTCTGCAAAGAAAATTATTCACAAGCACCAGTTAATGAAGATTGTTCAGGATAAATCCGAAGAATTAATGGTACCAGTCAACAGGTTCAAAAGGGAGTTTGAAGGGCTGATCGGCGACGGGTTGCCGTGCTTCTGGAACGAGAAAGGTCGAATGCTCTCGCAGGAACATTATAATAATCTGATTTTCAGGGCTCGTATGGACCATTCAAAGTTTAATGAGTTAGAGAAGAGCCTGTCTGGACAAACCATTGTGGACGTGCTAACTGAAGATTTCAAGGTCCTGCAGAAGTTTACGGCTATCAGAACCAGGTTGACTAAGAAGTCCTACGAAGCCTACATGGAACTCGAGGTAGCCATCCGGGAGATGATGGAAAGTGACACCCCAAGTGTCGAGCAATGGAGGGCTGTAGAGCGGCTGGGGAAAACAAAGCTTAATATTTCTCAGTAGGGGACAGGTGGCATATACCAAAGAGCCGATGAAGCAGGGACGTGGAGCTGTGTGGCCAAGTTTGTTACTCAGTTGATGTGATACTTTATGATCTATTAGGAATGGAGTTGTAACAACTTCCTAGTGGTGTAGGAAATTAGTTACAAACTCTAATTTACGCTGGTCATTCTGTTGTTCATCTGCTGGGGGCAGACTTATTATTTGATCTATATATTTGTATCTTTTTATGAGATGGGGTTGGATCCCATCAAGTGAGTTGCTGGTTTGGAAAGACATATCTGTTTTGAGAAATAAAGTGAATGCATGAGAAGTTTCCTGTCAAAGATTCATGTGTCATTGATGTTGCAGTCTGTGCCATTTCCTTTATGTGCTTGTTATTTCCTTTGTGTAACACCCCATTTTGTTCTTCCTTCGTATCTGGAATGCAGTGTTGAATGAGTAGAATTCATATGTTTATGCTGTATTCATTATTTCAGATATTATATGATTTTTCTGCTAAAGTCGATACGAAATTCGTTTTAGACGCTCTGTGTTGATGGATTGTTTTCTCATCTCTTCCGTTTCACCCAGATCGAATTTGATGACTGTAATGATGTGATTATCTTGCCTTTGGTAGTTCTCGTGTATGTATCTTTATGATCTTTTACCTGTATATGACTCCATGCCCAATGGATATGTGAATGGTTCAGCCAAATGAATGAATGCTTAAATATTGTTTATCATTTGATTTTGTGAGATTTGTGTCGAGAGATCCCTCTCTGGGAGAGAAGTATCAATATCTTCCTAAAGTGGTTTTTTTGTTACCTCGGGGTGTGCCTCCTACAACCTGGGTACATTCTGAGTGCTAACACCTTGCATTCAATTAACACCTTCAAGGGAGTCGATGTGAACTATGGCGATGGGAGATAAAAGAGTTAGAGGGGAAAATAATGGGTCTTTCGATGGAGGATTTGGCCTCTTGGGCTCTCAGGACTCTACATGTCCATATTTTCATAGGATGAAAATATGGACATGTTAACAAATATTATTGAAATAGCTATCATGTTGGAAGCACGTTCGACGGGTTCTGAGTCAAATCTTGTTTCAATCTCATTAGATGACATCCTCCAGGTTTAATTTGTGGTTTATTTTTCTTGTTCAATAGAGTATTTCCAATATCTTCGTTGCAGTTTATGTCTTTAGTTTGTTTAGATTTATTATATTTAATCTAGGTCGTCATGGAAGGGGGAGACACTAGTTTCCCAGTAATCATGGGAAGGTCCCCACTCCAAAACTGGTCCATTTTGATTAAAGTTAAGTCTTAGGATGGTTAAAAAAAATATTATTGCACAATGTTACCTGCGACTAGCCTAGTTTCCCAAGCGGTAGGCCAACTGTAAGATTTTTGTAAAATTAGTTTATTCTTAGTAATATAAGGTTTATATAGCTTATAAATAAATGACGCGCATTAATGCACATCTAAAATAGGTGCATTGATTATAAGCATATGTAAACACATATGGAAAATAAATTATATGCTAAGATGTGATAGAAGAAGTTTGGATTTCAATTTTCAATTGATCATAATACTGTGTGTTAGTGGCCGATAAATTACAATGATGCGATTTATCCAACAAGGCACACTGAAAATAGAAAAAAAAAATTGCATGTGTTTTTCATCAATGCACTGAAATATTTAGTAGGTAAATACACAAAAAAATAGTTTTGAAAAGCGAGTTTGAAAAAGTGTGTTTATAATAGAAAATGTAAACACCATCTCAATCTTTTGCAAAAAAATTGAGGGAGAGTTTTGCAAGAGATATTACCAGGGAAGACTTTGGAGAGGCTAAATTTTTTTGAAGAGCCAAATTTGTAAGGTATTGTGGATCGCATACAACTCTACATAGCAAAAATTCTAGATATTCAATTCCCCCCTAATGATTTTTAAAAAATAAAAGGTTTTTACTAGTTATATTCAACACTGAAAACCCTTTCTTTCTTGATGCTTCCTTTTTGTTTTGTGGCTACAAGATTTAAAATTAGGGTTTTATCCTCTCTTCTATTTCACAATGAGAGTATTTATTACTGGACAATGTATATTTAGTGTATGTGTGCTTTATATATGAGGTGTTGGACATTTGTTACAATGGGTCCACTCAATCAATTAGTTTTCGAAATCTGTATGTATTAGGTTTTTTTAAAACAATCTGTCACCTTTTCAATGCATATAGTCCATATTAATGCATCGATGTGCTTTACCTAAAAGTGCATTGTTTTTTTTAAGTTCATGGGTATATAAGTGCGATAAATACAACTAATACACATTGGTTCTCTAATAAAAAATAAATTGTTTAAATTATTGAATTTTTTTAAATTTCCCACACTATTGGTTTGTGTATGAGAAAATAGAGGATTGGTGTGTATATTTGTATGATTCACACCAACTAACCATAAATTGTTTTTAACTAAAAAGTATTATTTTTTAATTTGGTTCACAACCCCAGAGAGGGGTTGCTACGTCCATGGGAAGGGGTCCCACCTGAAGGGGCCTCATCCTATCAGCTTGATTACAGAGCCTACCTTGATGGGACATCAAGTGAGGCCCTTATATATCTATGCATGGCCACCTGAGGATTTGACGCTAAGACATTCTGTTTACAACTCAGATCTCTCAACCACTTGAGACAACCCATTAGGCAACTAAAAAGTATTTAAGTTATTTGTAAATTATAGTTTATAGTTTATTGATTTAATGATCCATGACATTTATTAATAGAATATGTTTGATATAAGTTTAAGGAAACAATCTTCTTGCGATGAGCACAATGGGAGCACATACCAAAAATATAACAAAGAGAGTTCTTTGAAATTTTAATATAAATGTAATATATTTGAATTATTTGTATGTTTAAATCATGTATTGGTTAATGTGTGTGACACAGAGAAAAAAATTCAAGAAACTTGATAAGGTTATTTGCAATATTATTGAAAAAGAGCATAAAACCTTGATGGAAAAGATGCAAAGAGATGAATTAGGTGACTCAAAAGGTAATCAATAAAAACAATTCTTTCAATTTTATGTAATAATGTACTTATTAAAAATAATTTTTAACATGTTTCAAATAATCTATTTCACATTTGTTAAGTGTTGTGTATGGAACGAAAACAAGGGAATGGAACATTGACCTAAGATGTTAAAAATTATGAAGGATGTAAATGATGTTGAATTGGTCCTCAGTTCATTTGGAATGGTGTTGGAAGTTAATGAAAGTGGGAATTTTTTTATAAAACAACGAGGGGCATAATGAAAAGAATGCATATATGTACTTTCCACTTACAATACAAAAATTAGTCCAATGATTCCAAGAATCGGTTATATATATACTACATGAGCATTTCCAGAGAAATGGTCAATAAGTTATGTCAAACTTGCAATAGTGAAGATATACAATAACAAAAAAGAATAATTTAAAAGGTAATATTCCTAAACATGTTTTTTCTGTAATATGTATATACTACTACAAAAGAAATTATGAAATCAATATTTCGGCTATATATATTTACATTCATGTCCATATAAAAACTTGTTTTTTTGTGTGATTTTTTTTCGTTTTTTAGGAAGATTTTGGAAATCCTAATTGAAAAATAAGGTGATATCAAAAAATTCCAACTGGGATGTCCAAAAAGTGTACACGGAGATGGTTAAAGAAATGAACATAATTGTATTGCAGGAGGATCAATCTCAACAACAACGTGCATCAAATGTATGTAATTGGAGATATTTTCTTTTATGTATGTATAGTTTAACTATTGCATGAAATATTAATTTCAATTCTTCCATTGCAAAAAAAAAAATGGAACCCATTAAACAAATAAGACACGATGACAAGGAACAAAAGGGATGTTTTCAAAGTTTGTGAATACTTGTGTTTTCCTTAAGATTTCATATTTGTTGTAATGTTTATATTTTAATTATTGTACACTCTTCCTTGAATGTCTTTTAATATGTGCTAAAATACAAAGAATATGCATATGAAGATTTGATTGACATTGGGTTAAGTATATGTTGTGAGTATATGTTGCAGTAACAAGAGTTAATTATGTAATTTTTATGTAGACATGTTGTTTTACTTCTCCGATTTTATAATTAATATAACAATAATAAACCTTTATATTAAATCTTTTATTATGTATGGAGTGGAGCCAATCGAAGAGTTTTTGAGAAATGGCATGAGGAATGATTTTGAAAGAATTTGTACCATTTATGAATCACTTATCGCTATGGTATGCTTTTGGTTTCACATAAGATTTCCTTTTGCATTATGCCCAATGATGTAGACTACTCACTGCACTTTAATTTTATGTTTGTAGATGGAACATGAAGATGAGGAATAAAGTCAAGCCAATTAACAAAACGTTTGGCCAAATAACCCAAGTACAATATCCTCTACAAGTGATGAAGAAATGAGACACCATGCATGCAACTCGAGCATTGACAACAATTCAAGTGAATAGTGATTATCAATATATATATATAATTTGATGTTTTGTTAGCTGTATATTTTAAAATAATTGTTTGTGAAAACCAAAAAATTTATTTAATGTACTGGACATACTGTCTCAATTGGTTACCATTAAGTATAACAATCACATATTGAGAGTTTGATCAGTATGGACCCTTTTGTTGTCCCATTTTGTATGACTATCTTACTCATATACAACAAAATGGGTTTCTTATTATATTGCATTATCTAATGTTGTAAAATGTTACATTTATGATTAAATATTTGGTGATTAAATATTAGAATTAACATACATGTAATTCAATGGTATACCACATTAATATAATAATTATACCCAAACACAATAATTAAAATTAAAATATCAATATTATTATAAAAATAATTTCATTTTCAATCATTAATGGAAATTAAATAATACAAATTAATTGAACTCAATGTATAGTGTAACGCATGTGTAATTAATTGATGGTGTTATTCATGCTTAAAACTACTCTTCATTTCTTTTAAACCTATAAACAATATTGTTGCTTCAATATGATATGAATGCCCTGATGCTTATAAAAAGTTAGCACATTGATGGACATTTCTTTAAAAGCACACTGCTAATACCACTGAAGGACCACTGACAACTTCAAATTTAGTAGAATTTTTGATGCACACATAAGGATAAGAACCACATAGATTTATGAACCCTATTTCCTAGTGCTATCTAAATAGTAATAATCATTGGTGCCATAATCCATGCTTAACGTGACAATGTTATCATCCATTGCCAATGCATCAAGATGTTATATCAATGAATGACTCTGGTATATCACATTTAAATTGAAAGCACCAATGTTCTTTGAGACATAAGGAATCGATGTAATAATACATATGGAATGCCTTCGTGCATAAATATAGTGTAAGCACTGATGTGGAATATTAAAGAACATTCCCTAGTGACTTACATAAATGAAACACATTGGTGTTGTGTATGCATTGGTGTGAGTGTTATGAAATCACATCGACGTGTTCTGTCTATGTATGTGCATTGAATAAAAACCTCCTCTATAACCTCCAACCACCCATGTTTTTTAAGTTATAATAAATTTCCATTATGGCTTCCACCATAACATCCATAACCATTTTTGGAGGTTTTAGTTGAGTTTTTTTGATAATTTTGCCCAATCTTGTAACACTAAAAACTTTTGCAAAAACCTATAAGAAGGTGTTTTCCTTGTAGTGATGGTGAGTTACGATTGACAATGAACATGTGTACAAGGGAAGGTTTTGAGGGAGATGATATGACTCTCCCCCATGGCCCTTGTGACTTCACACACTTGCATATGAGTTTGATTAAGGGGGGATTTAATTTGGTTTAATGGTAATGATAATTGTAGGTGGGATAATTCTTATCATGGTTAGCTTTGTTGGTTTGCAATCCAATAACATTGCAAGGAGAATAATGTTTAAAGGCTACCTAATTGTCCATGGTCTTGATGATGTGAAAGCATTTTTCGTTTATGTGGGGAACAATATGCTTGACGAGATCTATAGAATTCAACCTATTGGAGGAATAAGACATAGTTGCATCTTTGATAGGGGTAAATGGTTTGGTTTCTCTTCTTCCATCTTCATGTCAACCTTATTTTGTCTTGCTTTATCTCTTGGAGAGATTTTAGGTATAATATCTATTTGGTTTAAATTTATGTTCATAAGTAAGTTTTTTTTAATTTGGTTATGTGGAGCCCAAGGCATTTGAAATATTTAGGCATAGTCATCAAAATTGAGAGTTTCCCTATGCTTGGGGGTGACAGTGAAGAAGTGAGTTATGAGATCAAGAAATTGGCAATACGTTTGGCTAGACAATTGGAATCTATGCATTAGGTGATAGAGTATTTGAGTATGCAATTAGAGAAATACGAGTCTAAACAAGAATATTTAGAAGCCCAAATTGGAGAGTAGAAAAAAAAGAAGTAAAAATTGCAAGTGATTCATATATGCAGTG
Source organism: Pseudotsuga menziesii (assembly GCA_001517045.1). NCBI lineage: Eukaryota > Viridiplantae > Streptophyta > Pinopsida > Pinales > Pinaceae > Pseudotsuga > Pseudotsuga menziesii. The sequence continues at coordinate 376,703 of LPNX011194613.1, read as the reverse complement.
TAATATGATCCCAATTTCTGCAAGGATTTCCCAATCATTGATAGGATTTCCACCAATCTTTATTGGCTTAGTGAAGGAACATGATGCTGAAAATGACACTATGCAATAGTTAGAAGTAGCCTTGACTTGAAAACGACAAACACTTGGAGACTTTATACCTAGAAGGGACGAAATTTATATGGAAGAATCCCATAGTGGGCATGTCTTTGGTCACGAATAAGTTTTCTTATGATGTTTATATGTATTTTTATTTTGGGACAATATGTTAAGCAATACATTTTTAAGTTTAACATGACTATATTAGATCCTATATGTAATAGGTATAAGTTTGAAGATGATTGTAGTGTTTTGGTTTGCCTTTGCAATGCATTTTTATATAAATTTTGAACTCTCTATAATATTGATTGTATTGATTTCCAACAACTATATATATATATGTGTGTGTGTGTGTGTGTGTGTATGTATACATATATGTATGTATATATACATATATGTATACATATACATATACATATACATATGCATGTATGTATGTATGTACATATATATATATGTACACACACACACACACACACACACACACACACATAGATACATATACATATACATATACATATATATGAATCAAGGCAGCAAAAAAATATTTATTTTTTGTGAAAATAATATAGCAAAAAATCTATATTTATTTTGGACATAATGGCTATTAATCCATATATAGGAAAGGGCAAGAAGCATCCTTTCTGCAACATGTAATTTAATTACAATTTAATTAAATTACACCTTTTTCCTTGGAAACAATATATATATATACACACACACACGTGGTTCACAACCTCGAGAATAGATGTTGGGGCTCTTTACATCCATACTAATAATTCTAGGGGCCTCGCCCCATCGGCTTCAGTTTTGGGAGCCTAACCTCGAAGGACCCAGAGAGTTGGATTTGTGAGAATTGAACCTTTGACCTCAATACCAAATGGTATTTGGATTCAGAATCCAACTAACTGAGCTATTTGGATTTAAAAAATGCATAAAATAAAATAATGATATTTAGGTTTTGTTTCAGGGAACCCATAGGGACATCAAGTGAGGCCCACACAATATCACAAATAATTATCCCATGACTTGACCTTACGACCTTCCTACTTGAAATTTCTAGCACTCAACAACTCAAGCTAATCCACAAGGTCTAAATGTTTTAGGATTGGTTGTATATACATTTAATTTTCCACTTACACATTTTGAGAGGTATTTTAAATATGGATGCTAGGGAAACCAAATTTTGAATTTCAAATTTAGATAATTATGACAGTCATTTATTGTTATGATAATGATTATTGTTATTATTGTTCTCTATAGAAACTTTGGTCTAACAAACCTATAAACTTTGACCTATAACACCTATAAATTTCAATTAATACTTTGCTTTGTCAAATTGTTTCTATATTTGAATAATTTGGAAATGAAATTTCCATGTTCTTTTTTATTTTTATGAGTTAACAAATTATCTACTTTAGTTTAATACAAATGTTTTGAAAACTAAATCTAATTTCTTTGTAGTATTTAAACATTTTTATCTAGTTTATGGTTTTATTCTAAAATATTTTCACAGTGAAATATAAGAGGAGTTGTACTTAAAATTCCAAGAGGAGAGAGACATGCAACATACCATTAAGTTATCTATTCAAACCATTGCGACTCACTAACACAAGAGGAACCATAAAAGAATTTACACCTAGAGTAAAACTTCCCAAAATGGTACAATGTTTCGATAAACGCTATTCAAAACTTATGTTCTCTAACTTGTTATATCTTGTTTATATTATAAGTCTACCAATAATGTTTTATTATTTTATTCTTTTAGAGTTAAATATGTGCATTAATACCCCCATTTTCGCATTTTTTTGTTCATTGAGAATACTAAACACATTCCTTAGGTTCTCTTGTACATGCTACAACATTACATAAGAGATTTTGTCTTCTCTTCAGATCAAAAGCACAAAATAAAAGAGAGACTTTTATCTCACCACATGTTACATTTTCATCCCAAAACTGTTAGATTTTTATCATTTAAGCAATATGATCTTAGGATCTTATCTGAGAGAATAAAATGCACAACAATCAATCACAAGAGACAATACACACAAAGATTTTCCTCGAGGAAACCATAAAGGAGAAAACCCCACAACTTCTTCAGAGATAGAATGAGCACCAATGGAAGCAGTAAAAACCAAAGACAGAAAGATGATCTCCAACAACTATTCTCTCTCTCACTTGTGTGAGCTCCTCTTCTCTCACCTATGCGCTATAGCTGGGTGAGTGCGTGTGACAAATAGAGAGGCTCACTCTCTATTTATACTAGTTTTCAACTTAACAATTACTTACCAGGGCGGACTTATATAGGAGAGTCTAATAACCCTAGTACCCCATAACTGTGGGAAATTTTCTCCCCGATCAACAGGGAGGGTTAACCTCTATGAATTTACATGACTTGATTACATTAATGATTCTCCCGATAGGAACATCGGGGACCAATGAAATACAATATATGAAATATACAAGTGAATACATTCCGGAGTTACAAATACATCAACACTCCCTCTTAACTAGGAAGGTATTCTCTTGACACAATTCATCAGCACAAGTATTCGTCACTGGATCATCATCAAGGCTGGATCATCATCATCATCACTACTCCAGCTGTCTCGATCAAATGGTGCCATCTCTCAATTCTACTCATCACAGGAAGTTCTACATAGCCAACCATTTTTCATGCTGGTTGTAGGCCTAGCATCCATGTAGGTATTCATATTCTTCAACACTTATATCTGACCATGGGAGGAACAAATCCAACATCCATGTCAGAAAGGCCCGACCAACGCTTATATCTGACCATGGGAGGAACACATCCAACATCCATGTCATAAAGTCCCAACACTCACATCTGACCATGGGAGGAACACATCTAGCATCCATGTCAGAAAGGCTCACTCAACACTTACATCCACCAGCATGGTAGGACACACCTAATACCATCTGGGAAAGGATTTACACTTATATCTGACCATGGGAGGAACACATCCAACATCCATGTCAGAAGGGCTCTGCACTTACATCTGACCATGGGAGGAACACTTCAAACATCCATGTCAGAAGGGCTCTACACTTACATCTAACCATGGGAGGAACACATCCAACATCCATGTCATAAGGGATCTACACTTACATTTTACCATGGGAGGAACACATCCAACATCCATGTCAGAAGGGCTCTTCAATTACATCTGACCATGGGAGGAACACATCCAGTATCCATGTTAGAAGGGCTCTACAATTACATCTGACCATAGGAGGAACACATCCAACATCCATGTCAGAAGGGCTCTGCACTTACATCTGACCATGGGAGAAGCCAATATTGCCACCATGTCAGAAAGGCACTGCACTTACATTTGACCATGGGAGGAACCAATCCTACCACCAGGTCAAAAAATAACATGGACTCATCACTTCCCCTTGGAAGGAACCTCGATATGGAGAACACCAAGATTCTCCCTGAAGTATTCAAAATTCACTCTGGCCAATGGATTGGTCAACACAACAGCTATCTACTCATCCATCGCAACATACTGTAGCTTCACTTCTCCTCTCTGCACCATATCCATGATATAGTGATATTTGATCTCGATATGCTTCGACTTGTCATGGAACACCGGGTTCTCTAACAAATTCACACAACTCTGGTTGTCACAATATATACAAGTAGCATCCAGCTAGAGATCAAACAAATAATATAGTATCTTCCTTAGCCACACTGCCTCATAACTAGCTGGACAAGCTACAACATACTTTACTTCGGCTATACTCAGTTCCACATAGGATTACTTCCTGCTAAACCAAGAGATCACACCTGATCCCATACTGAAGCAGCACCCCAAAGTGCTCTTCCTATAAATGGAACTTCCTACCCAATTCAAATCCACATAACCTTCCAGGTTAATATTTTGATTCACCTCATACTTGAGCCCATAATCAATTGCACCCTTCAGGTACCTCAGAATATGCTTTGCAGCAATCAGGTGAACATGTCTCAGATCTGTCAGGAACTGGCTCAATGAGTTCACAGTAAAGAAAATATCAGGTCTTGTATTCGTCAGGTACATCAAGGACCCAATCATTTGACGATACATCGTAGCATCAACAGACTCTGATGAAGCATCACTTAATAGCTTCAGGTTCGATGCCATAGGTGTGGTCATGGCCTTGTAGTCCATCATCTCGAACCTATTCAGGATCTCTATTGCATACTTCCCTTGTCCCAGAGAGATTCCATCTACATTCTGCCACACCTCCATGCCTGGAAAGTAGTGCATCGTACCCAAGTCTTTCATCTGGAACTCATCAAAAAGTCTCCTTATTGCATCTCTAATGAGTTCCTCTTTTCTTGTTAGGAATAGGTCATCAACATATAACAAGAGCATCACTAGTATTCCGCTTTCAACCTTGAAGCAAAGGTTGGAATATTCTTTACTATCGGTAAATCCTAGAGCCATCAGTAAGTTGTCCATCTTATCGTACCATGTCGAACCTCAGGATATTTTGTAGTCACTCCCTCTGAAGTGGAGCATCATTCTCCCTTTGACTTCTGTACTCTATGTATTGAAACATTCTGTACTGGAGTGACAAGTAGCTTCCTATACTACTAATATTCTATGTATCCATCTAGGGTAACTGGATACCAAGATACTCTATCTTGAACCTTTTCAAAAGTTCTTCTCGCACCCATCTGTGAGCTTTTCATCCTCTATAAGCTTTCATCTTCAACCTTGTAGCAAAGTTTAAGATCTTCATCACTCTAGTTGATCTTCAAGCTCATCATGTATGTGTTATCCCATGGGTATCTTCTGAGCTCGTACAAGGACTTCTTTAATTTGCACACATGAGTCTACCTGTCACGTGTCTTAACTTCCAGTGGATGCAAATGTCTCTTCATATTCTATGTCTTCTTTCTATGAGAGGCCTCATGCTACGAATCTTTCCTTGTATCCCATGATGTTTCCATCTACTACATGTTGTATCTTGTAGATCCATATGGAATACACTACGGACTTTCCTTTAGGTCTCGATACTGCATCCTAGACATCATTCTTCTTGAACTGGTACTCTCCTTCCCTTTCTTCTTGTCTACTTCTTCATAGCTGGAAGGTGTTGGGCTTAGGGCAGACCTGGGTTCTTATACTTTTATCTTCGCACCAACAAAGAGACCCACAGTGTTGGCCCTTTCGGCAACAACCTGCGAACAGGTTGCAGTCTCACCCGAAACAGCTATGGGGTGCTGCAGAATCAGGTTTCTATAGGCAAAAGAGGGATATTACTGTACCTTTAGCCTTAACAAATAATAATCATGCAATACAGAGCTTCGATATTCACTTAAATAGCTTCACAGTTTAGATAAAAAGACAGTTACTTGCTTAACCCTTAACTGGGAATTCACAGCGAAGTTAATACTTAACAGTTATCTTACTTTATCATTCATCTACTTATCAAATTCATAAAACATAACAGGAACAAAATAACAAGAACCACCACAACACAAGATATACGTGGTTCACCCCCAGTGTAGGGGCTACATCCACAGAACTGCGTTTATATTCAACACTTTACAAAACAACAGTTCTAATCTGCGCACTCAGCTGTAGATCTTCTCGACAACCCAAAACTGCGCACTTAGCTGCAGAACCTTTCTTCTTAAACCCTCTGTGCACTCAGCTGCAGAGTTCGTCCACGCACTCAGCAGGGACTTAACCTTCCTTCCAAAACCCTGTGTGCACTCATCTGCAGAGGTTGTCCATGCACTCAGTTGGGACTTAACCTTAAACTCTAAAACAGACCTTAGCTTCTTTGCATCAAATTATCATCATACAAAAACCTTCGAAAAAGCTCTTTTCTCCTTTACATAAGTGCCTATTTATACAAGTGCACTATTACAATACCATGGGCTTAAAAACCATGGGTTATTTACAAAAAGAGGGGCTTCGACCCAACCCATAAACCCTTAAGACTATTTTGGACCGCAACTCCGCTTACAAGCTTCGCACCAAAACTGCGGAGTTGCCAAAATTAAGGACCTTCAAGGTCCGCGTCCCAACAGGCCCCTAAGACTCACCAGTGTCCCGTCCCGGGGCACTCTGCCACTTTTCTGGTGGAAGAATATTATTGGTGAAGATAGTGAACTGCTTGTTGAGGCTACGCATGATATCTTCGGCTGCTTGCTCCTTCTCCACTATCTCTTGTAGTGTTGCTGCTGATGCTTCATTGGCCTTTTCCTGTGCAAACGCATCATACTCCTTCAAAAATTTGAGCTGGTTGTCCGCAGCAGTGCTCAATTCCAAGGCCTCGTTAGTAAGGGGTTGCACAGAGTTCACCAACAGTGTTTCTTTCCTTCTGCAAGACTCAATTTCTTACTGGAGCTCATTGCTATGCTTCACCTTAAGCATCTTCTGCATAGGAGGCAATGTCTTGATTTTTTCTTTGACTGTGTCCAGCTCTGCCTGTCGCTGCTTGATAGTTTCTTGCAACTTTTCGACTTTCGGGTTGTCCTGCAAGTTTTTCCAAGCCTTGACACTTTCATCTAGCAGCTTTGATGCACTAGTCACAAGATCTGAGATCTTCATTGCTGAGGCCTGAATATCTCTGTGACGCTGTTCCCTGACCTCCGGTGGACTCTCAGGAATGATGCGAAGTTGAAGCTCCGCAATCTGAGCCTCATGTTCTGCTTTTAGCTTCTCTATGTTGCTTCGAGACTATTGCACATAGTCTTTCATCTTGGCGATTCTTTGCTCCGGTTCTTCTTCAGCCTGCATGTCAAAGTCAGGGATACTTCGACACGCCTCATCCAATACTCGCGCTAGTGCAGCCTGCTTGCTTTCTGCTTCCCTCTTTTTCTGTTCAGCTTCTTCCAATTGTGCTACAAGGCTCTCACTCTAATTCGTGATATTTTCCAACTTCCTGTGTGAGTAGCTGTCGTGTTCTCGGATCTCGTTCATAATTGCCAACTGACAAAGATGGAGCTTCGGCATAGACAACTTGGCGTAGTCTATCTCAACTGTCATACTCATTTGTGAGCGAGAGGCTGCGTCAGTTATTATGAGGGCTGCACTTGGTACTTGTCCTCTATTGTTTCTGGCTGGCCATTGCCTCGTAGCTGGCTGCGTGCCTACTGGGGCACTACTTGCTGCAGCACCAGTCGTTGATATTTCTGCTAACGCCTTAAGTTCTTCAATTCGCTGTGCTACGCCAGCGAGCGCATCAAGGTGTGTAGCTGCAAACTCTGACCATTTGATGGATAATACTTCTGTGGAATTTGTCAGAGCCTGATCAAGCTCTTCAATCGTCAAAGCGGGCTCTTCGACGATATTCTTACCCTTCGACGCCTTATCTTTCTTTCTGGGCGAAGGCTTCATAACTTCCTCCACTTCTGGAGACTTGTGCTTATCTAGGTGATTAGGGTCAGAAATTGTCTTTACTGATTCTTCTTATTCTTCATCAGCTCCGTCATCGCCACCATGGTCATCTCCACTCTGCAGTGACTCATCTTGTTCTTCGCTTTCTTCTGGTGGGTCACTCTGCGGCGGTTAACTAGGACCTGCGCCCACATCTGTCACTGGGGGGACTTGTATGTTGGGCCTTGTTCCTACGTCCTTCATCCATTCAGCTGGCCAAAGCTGAACTACTGCGAGGATGTCTTCCTGGGTCACCACATATGGCAACTTCTAGCATGCATGCTTATCATCTGCGCGAGCCTGGATGAAGACATTGTGCATGTCGGCCTTGAATTTGGCCACTCCAGCATACTGAAAAAATAGCTCATTACTGAGCTGCAACATTTTCAGGATCTCATATGAAATATTCATTGCATAAAAGGTGAACACGTAGTTCGTCATCTACTGCAAGGCTTTATCCTGCGAGACCCAAAGAGATGCATACCTTGCTGCGCCAGGCATGTCTAGAGGCACATCAACAAACTGTGCCTCAGTAGGCTCTCTCCATCCTACCAGTACAATAAGCACTAACAACCATGAGTAATGAAAGGGTCTACCTTTCTCCTGCGCATCACAGACATCTTCAAGGAACTCCCTAGCAATGTATTCTACCCATTTGTAACTGTATCCTTTGGCACAGTTCGCAGCAATACTGACAATTGGGGCATGTACTTCATTTGGTCTGCACTTCCGCATTAATTTGCATGCTAGGAGCTCTACGGCGAAGCGAATGTTTTGGTGTCCAATTGTCGAGGTTTGATACCCTCGCTTTCCTTTCGTCAGGCTGAAGCAGTCCTTCATGTGCTATGCCAGCTTTGTATCCTCGTGTTTTCCGACAAACTCAATCCCAGGATCAAACCCTTCCTTCGGCAAGCCTGTAATCATATGAATTAGTTCTCCATCAATGGCTATTTTCTGGCTTCCTATCCATAGGTGCCCATCATGCACCAACGCCAATAGCTGCTTGACCACCACGGTAACCTGCGTGCTGCGACCGAAGTGGGGGACATTTAGCATCTTCAATAAGCCAGCTTGCTCCAAGCTAGCAGCCCACTGTTTCACTTCCAGTAGCATCGTACCAGCCTCCGGATAATGGACAGAGTGCAAGTATTTCCCAGGTGCGAACTGTGGAAATTTCCCATGATCATTCGTATCGTGGTCTGCGTACTTGAGCCGGTATATTTTTCCTATCATTGTTCCGACCAACTGCACACCCTGTGGCAGTGAAGGGGTGCGTAATGTGAACTTGGCTATCTACCAAGGTGGCTGAACTCCTGGTCGAACAGGTGGAATATATGGTGGACACTACGGTGCAACGTTCTCATCCTCACCAAAGTCTTTGAATTCTCCAGGAGGATTCATCACGGGATCCTCCGGTGTCTTTCCTGATGGCTTGTTCCTTTCTTTGTTCCGCTTAGAGCGAACTTCTACCTTAAATTTCTTTCTAGTTGATCGTGTCTGCATTGGCTGATTCGGTGCTGGGGGAGTCTCTTCGCAAGGTGCATATGCAGGTGGATTGCTCATAAGGTTCTGCAGACCCCTCTGTCTGAATTCTCTCAACAATTCCTGGACTTCGCGATCAGCTAACATGAAATCAACTCAAGAAAATGTGTAATGCGAAATTCGTAGGCCTGGGTGTCTTATTATAGAATCCAACGACCAAATCTGCCATAACTATGCATTAAAGACACCAAATCTGACAGAGCAGTTGTAGATTTTGTCCAAACGACGCTAAATTTCCCAAAATCTCATCATTACAGGTAGTTAATACAGTTAACGTACCGGCGCCGCCAAATCTGATTTTTTTCCAACAGTCACATTTTAAGCTTTGACACACCTTTCATCTTCGGCACAACCACTAACTTCAACTTTACCACAATAAGGACCTTCAACACAATATTGACCTTCGACCCATCCTGACACAAGCTTCAACAGAACTTCAAACTTCGACCCACGACAGAATTTTCTTCCCCAACCTTCGACACTTTGTAAATTTTTCAACAATCTGCTGAAGCTCTCTGAGAACAGCTTCATTATAGTTTAGTACCCAGTTTCAACTGTTCTTGGTACTTAGACTCTTCTTCTAGCTATTAATTTTGGTCAGGGGGTACAGGCTTGTCCCTGTACTTCTTTAATCTACTTCCATTCACCATGGAGGGAAAAATTTCTCCATTCAATTTAGCTAACTGAACTACACCACCATCGGTAACTTTCTGAACTATGTATGGTCCTTTCCATTGTGTCTTGAAATTACCTGGGAACTTCATGAATTTACTGTCATACAAGAGCACAAGATCACCATTCTGGAAATGCTTCTTCTTAATGTGTCTATCATGCCATGCTTTTTCTCTAGCTTTCTACACTTGCTGCTGGAAACCTACAGTGAATCTGTCTTCTTCTAGTTCCAGTATCCTCGCCAGCCTTTCATTCAACATAGCTAGATCATCCATCCCTGTGAAGGCAGATATTCTGAAGCTAGGAACAATGTACTCCATGGGAATAACTGCTTCCTGTCCATATACCAGCCTAAAAGGTGTATGGCCTGTCAACTTCTTGCAAGTGGTTCTATAAGCCCATAATACTGCTGGAATTCTAAGATCCCAATCATTTCTATTAACATTGCAAACCTTCGTCAGAGCATGCTCAAGGATCTTGTTAAAGGCTTCGACAGTTCCATTTGCTTGAGGATGGTAGGCAGTACTCTTCTGATGATATACTTGAAATTCTTTGGTCAATGCTTCAATAGTCTTATTTAGAAAATGTGATCCTTGATCACTCATAAGAATTCTAGGACATCCAAAACCTGACAAGATATTATCAAAGATGAAATTTGCAGCTGAAGCAGCACTACAGTCCTTGACTGGTTGAGCTTCGGCCCAACGAGTAAGGTAATCAGTTGCTGTAATAATGTATCTTGCTCCAGATTTCTTTGTAGGGGGATTGATTGGTCCAACAAAATCAATAGCCCACTTGTCAAATGCTTGTAAAGTTACCTGTGGAACCAGAGGCATCTCATCCCTCCTGGATGGTTTGCCTGTCCTCTGACAGATATCGCAGGTGTGGAAATACTCTCTTGCATCCTTATGAATCGTAGGCCACCACAATCCAGCTGTCAGAATATTCTGTGACGTAGATTTTCCTGCATAATGACCTCCTGCTGCTCTAGAATGTGCCTTAGCCAAAATCAATGGCTTTTCATGCTCCAAGACACATCTGCACAATATTTCATCTAGTCCCATCTTATATAGCTATCCTGCTATCAAGGTAAAGTCAGCTGCTCTAACCACCAGCTGCTTCTTTTGCTGTGTTGTCATCTCAGAGGGTGTAAACCCTGTAGACAAGTACTAAAAAATATCCTGAAAATAGTCATCAACCATATGGATGGCAAACAACTGGGCATCAGGAAGACCTTCATCCAAACTAGTGGGTTCTTCTCTTGACTCGAGCCTCGACAGGTGGTCCATTCCTAGGTTAAGTCTTCTTGGCTTAACTATGATCTCAAATTCATACTCCTGAAACAAAATCAGCCATCTGCATATCCTTCCACCTAACACAGGCTTGTTAACCAAATAATTCAAAGCAGAATGGTCAGTGAACATCTTAAAATGAGATCCCAACAAATAATGTCAGAATTTTTGCAAAGCATAAACCATAGCTAAACCTTCTCATTCTGTCGTAGTATAATTCTTTTCTGTTGTGGACGATTTTCTACTTGCAAAAGCAATAGGGTGATCAATATTACCTTCACCTGATTGAGCCAATACTACACCTAAAGCAATGGAAGATGCATCGACATGAACATGAAACTCCTTACTCTAGTTAGGGAATACTAATATAGGGGCAGTTACCATCTTTTCTTTCAAAATATCCAAGCTTTCCTGACATTCAGGTGTCCATTCAAACTTAATATCTTTCTTCAATTTCTTTTCCATAGGGGCTATAATCTGAGCATATCCTTTAATGAATTTCCTGTAATATCCAGTATGACCAAGCGTAGTGCGAAGTTGCTTAACAAACTTTGGAGGTGGTAAGTTCACAGAAATGGCTATCTTTGTAGGATCCATCATCAATCCTTGCTTGCATACAATGTGGCCTAGCAGAATTCCAAAAGGTGCACAAAAGATACACTTCTTCAGGTTCAATGAAATCTGATGTTGTCTACACTTGTCCAGCATAAGTCTTAAACTGGCTATATGATCTTTCAATAAACCAAAGATAGTCCAATCATCAAAGTAAACTTCCAAGAACTTATGAATAAATTCCTTAAATGCAGATATGACTACTCTGGAAAACATAGCAGGTGCATTCTTCAATCCAAAGGGCATAATAGTATACTGAAAAGATCCCATTTTTGTAGCGAAGGTTGTTTTATGTCGATCCTCTGGAGCAATTCTGATCTGATGGTAACCTGAAAATCCATCAGTGAAAGAATACACTTCTGGACCTCTGACATTGTCTAAAACTTCATCTGTAAAGGGAGTAGGAAAAGGATCATGTAAACAGGCATCATTCAGCTTCCTCAAATCAACACAAATTCTGATTTCTCCCTTGGTCTTCTTTTCTTGTACCACCATAGGGCTGACCCATTCAGACTCTTCAACAGGCTCAATGATTCCTGCAGTGAGCATCTTATCTAGCTCCATCCTGAATTTTTCTTTATACTTAAGATTCAGCCTATAAGGATGCTGCTTCACAAGCTTCACATCAGCTTTCAAAGGGATTTTTATCACTCCTATATCACCAAGGATACCTTTAATTTCTGAGAACTTTGTCGAAAATAAGTCTTGATACTCATGGAGGAGTTCAGTCACTTTGCTCACCATTTCTTCGTCCCAATAATATCCAATGGTAGCGTACTAAGGCATTTCTTCGGATCCAATGTTTACTTTCGTTGTTTTCAAGGGCTGAGTTACTTCAGGTGATTTGACTACTGGTCCATGTACTTCTCAATGTCCTTCTGACTCAGGAATATTAATGTTGCGAGGGTCATCATCTTCATCAATGGTGAGGTTATAACATTCTACTGCATTAGCTTCTTGTTCCTTCCAATCAAGTTGGTGCTCTGCTATTTCTTTATCATCAAACACCTTAGTATGGATCACCCTAATAGCTACGTCCAAAGCAGGGAAAACCTCATTAATAGAAAATGTGATCACAAAACTATCGATAAGGCTAACCTAACTTACAGTACCATGACGAAGCTCCACCTCCACATACCAATTCTTTGCTACAGGTTCCAGAGTGTGTACAAACCTATGTACCCATTCTTCACAAGGTACATGCTTCCATGCTTCATAACACTGCTCCAAATGTTCCTGAGGGCTAGTCTTACCATTAAATATGCTTCGCACCTCCTGAGGTTGATCCATGAATCTCAGGTGAAGAAAATTTTGGCAAGCTCTCCAACTATGAATATACTTTTTATGACCATTCCACCATCTGGCAGCTGCGGCTCTGAATACTGAATCTAGAGTCTCCATTTTCTGTGAATCTGGTACTTGTTCTGAGAATTGTAGAATAAAATCTTCTGGGTCTGTCAAGCCATCAAAATTAGGTAATATCTTTGTCTGTGAGCCAACCCATCTGATAGACTTGGTAATTCTTGCACATCGATGTCCATGTAGCTCATAAAGTCTATTCTGCCAATTCTCTAGGCCTTCGTCTGAATCAGTCATGCAAGAACTGTCACACTGCCAATCCATTATACCTTCAGTAGTAGGGTTAACATAGTCTTCTTCTTTAGCTGTGATGTTGTAAATATGATCCAAAACATCATGATCTTCATCTCTGACTGGCTCTGTATACCTTTCTCCTTGAGAAGGGTCCAACGGTACTATGACTCTCAAGACTTTTCCTTCAAAAGTCATCTGTCTATTCTTAAGGTTGATTACTGCATCATTGTCTATTTCCCATTCAATTCCTAGCAAGGCTGGATAGGGGTTGCTATCATCAATTATTTCAATGACTTCAAAATCTGCTAAGGTACTGACTCCATCAATATCCACTGGTACACTAGGGAATCTTCCCAAGGGCACAATCTTCTGCTGATTGGCTAATCTCAACTGTATAGGGGACCATTCAAGCGTAGGTTTTCCCATTTGTTCCCATGTCTGCTTAGTTAGGACATTCACTTTTGATCCCAGGTCTAAAATGATATCAGTCATGTCACAATCTCCTATTTGAGCATGCAATCTCATTTCTCTTCCAGTCCTTCTAACTCTATTAACAACTTTTCCTCTATCAGAGCTTCGCTGAGGTTCGCAAGACTGAATAACTTTCTGTAACTCATTCAAAGCATTCTGATTTCTTAATAGCTTCATACAACTCTGTAAAAATGATGTTAGTGTACTTACTTGATTCGGCGAAGCTTCTTGAAACTGTAACTGCTGTTGATGCTGTTGCGCAGTTTCTACTGATGTTCTCGGACCAGCAAAGTCTTTTTTAGCTTCCATAAATGTTCCTTTTTCTCTTCCAACATCGAAGGCTGGGATTTTTTCTGGGCTCTTGCGGACCCAAGCCTCATCAGGTTGTTTCTCCTTATTCTACACTTGCGTCGTAGCTCCACTCCTTGTAACAACGTTAATGGCTGGGACAGGTCTTTTCTCTACAGCAATCATCTGAACATTCTGAGTAGGAACGCCATTTCTTTCTTGTATCTTGGCTATCAACTGTGGGCATTGCGTAATCACATGATCGACTGCTCTGCAAGATCGACATGTCGTAGTTGGGTTCTGACAGTCTCTAGCTACATGTCCTACCTGATTACAATTATAGCAAATAACATGGCCTCGTCCTATTCCAGAAATACCACCACGACCTCGACCTCTGAAATTACCTCGACCTGATGCACTACCATGGTAACCATATCCATCATTGCCTTGTGCATCGGGTTGTACCCTATAAGCATCATAGGTTCGCTCTCTCATGAGGTCAAAGCTGCGACATTCATCTTCGTTGTGTCCAACTAACTTACAGAACTTGCAGTAGGGATTCTTAGGTACTTGAACATATCTCTGCAGCAGATAGCAATCTTCAGGTCGATGCTGGCCAGTTGTTCTACAGATCTCACAATATAGGACATTATGGTTAAACGGGTTCGGTGCACCAGTATTCAAATAATTTCTTAATGCAGGACACTGTTCTTTGTCATGACCTTCTGTCTTACATCGTGTACACCAAACCTCTTCTCGAATAGATTTCCCTTTTTTCATGTCACGAAGCTCCAAAGCCATTTCTGCTAACTGTGCCTGTATTTGGGCTATTCCAGACTTATCTCCAACAGGAGCTGTTTCAAGTTTCATAGCAATTTCCAACGCCTCTTGCTGATCAGCAACATTCTGTTGCATCAGTGGAGTCCTGATATGAGGCAATAGTGCTGCAATAAACCATTATTTATGCTGTTCTGGTCCAATAGTAAAACTAACTTGATCCATCAGAACCTTGAACCTCTGATCAAAGTCCCATACTGATTCACCTCGCTTCTGCTGAATTTCTTTCAGTTCAGTTATACACCGTGACTCTGATTTAGGTTTCTTGAATTATTTGATCATTGCTTTTTTAATATCAGCCAAGATATAGTTCTGAGTACTGGAAAACTTCATAAACCAGGTCAAAGCTAGATCTCTGAAAGAGGTGACCAGCTGCGCTTTTCTTGTATTTTGATCCATAATATTCTTATCAGTCCAAACAGCTTCGCATAAGAACCAAAACTGCTCTGGATCCTCTGATCCAGTTCCTTTAAAAATTGGGAGCTTGATATCATCATTCATATGGGCCATAGTGGATCGAGGGGGGGGAGGAGGAGGAGGAGGTGGAAAACTGGTAATAGGAGGAAGGGAGATTTTTGAGGTAGACTGACCTGCGACAGGACTACTTGGGCTAGGGTTACTTTCAGACTGCGAAGGCTTCGCAGGGATAACAGATCTGCGCTGCGGAGTTATAGGAGGGTTTCTAACAAAAGGGGTTTCTTCAGATTCAGATTCTTCTGGACTTAATGGGGTATAATCGATATTATGGCCTAGGGTATAGGATCCAAGAGTTCTCTTGTATCTTTTACCGTTGCGAAGCAAACCACTTTGCTCGTCGAAGTCACTTTCGCTTTCAAACATAGGTTAGTAGCAATAAATCTAGCAATCTGATTGGATAAGAAATATGCCTTTCTCATCCAAGAGCATTTTAATTTTCAGACTTAATGAATTCAGGTACTTACCCCTTGGTCCTTTGAAAAACTATCTTTTTGCTTCGCTGAAAGAAGTATGTGTGTTGATGGCAAACTCCATCACAAATGCTTCAAGGGTTCGCGTTGTCCAGAAGTCAACAGCTCTGGATACCGCGTTGCTCGTATTTTTCAACTACTTAGCTCTTTCTGGGGTCCATTTAGGAGACTGATCTTCTTTGAATTTTGTCTTTCTTTCTGTCAACTTGGATA
Organism: Pseudotsuga menziesii; assembly: GCA_001517045.1. NCBI lineage: Eukaryota > Viridiplantae > Streptophyta > Pinopsida > Pinales > Pinaceae > Pseudotsuga > Pseudotsuga menziesii. Next base: position 360,734 of record LPNX011194613.1, on the reverse strand, counting down.
ATCACTGGTGCAATTCTATGTGGATACTATGAAAGAAAATTTTGATAAATATCAGAAAAACGTACCTTTGCAAGAAGTTGTCTGAGCTACGATGAGGATCCTTATTCTCTTGTTCAGCAAATTTCAGATAGGTATCTCCAACCCAGTCACTGGTTTATTTTACTGAGGGCCTCCAAAACATATCCCTCTAGGTACGACGTAGATCCCTCTTGAAGCAGATACTGGTTCAACTGGCAACGGAACCAATTTGTTGGGCTTAAGGCAGACCCGGGTTCTTATACTTTTATCTTCGCACCAACAAAGAGACCCACAGTGTTGGCCCTTTCGGTAACAACCTGCGAACAGGTTGCAGTCTCACCCGAAACAACTATGGGGTGCCGCATAATAAGGTTTCTGCAGGCAAAAGAGGGATATTACTGTACCTTTATCCTTAAAAAATAATAATCATGCAATACAGAGCTTCGATATTCACTTAAATAGCTTCACAATTTAGATAAAAAGACAGTTACTTGCTTAACCCTTAACTGGAAATTCACAGCGAAGTTAATACTTAACAGTTATATTACTTTATCATTCATCTACTTATCAAATCAATAAAACATAACAGGAACAAAATAACAAGAACCACCACAACACAAGATATACGTGGTTCACCCCCAGTGTAGGGGCTACGTCCACAGAACTGCGTTTATATTCAACACTTTACAAAACAACAGTTCTGATCTGTGCACTCAGCTGCAGATATTCTCAACAACCCAAAACTACGCACTTAGCTGCAGAAACTTTCTTCATAAATCCTCTGCGCACTCAGCTGCAGAGGTCGTCCACGCACTCAGCTGGGACTTAACCTTAAACCCAAAAATAGGCCTTAACTTCTTCGCATCAAATTATCATCATACCAAAAACCTTTGAAAAATCTCTTTCTCCTTTACATAAGTGCCTATTTATACTAGTGCACTATTACAATACCATGTGTTTAAAACATGGGCTTAAAAACCATGAGTTTAAACCATGGGTTATTTACAAAAAGAGGGGGTTTAACCCAACCCCGACACCCCTAATACTATTTTGGGCCGCAACTCCGCTTACAAGCTTCGCACCAAAACCGCGGAGTTGCCAAAATTAAGGACCTTCAAGGTCCGCGCCCCAACAGAAGGCTTTGCATCAATGATGTCACTCAATAGTGTCACATAACTAGAGTGTGTCCGAGTCCTCTTGAAGTCTCATCATATTATTCTTCATTTTGGATTATTTATTGAACTGTCATCACTTGTTCTTCGGAACAAGTCTCATCCTTCTTTTCTTATAGGCGATTGTACGCGATCTTTCCTACAAGTCAAATGCATTAGTTGTATGGTTAGAAACATTTCATAAGGCATATTCATAATGACAAATTCTTATGCATAAAGATATAATCATGCAACTATTTTATCCAATACAACATTCATCCTTATCTCATAGAAACTTTCTAGATGACTTCTATCTCTACCAAGACATCATTGAGATTGTGCACTAATCCAATATTTCAGCAAATAGGTTTCATTCTAGATAAGTAGCAATGGAGAGTTGTATAGCACCATGAGCTACTTACTCATCATATGCATATTAGCAGTATACTATTATTAATGCAAGCATTCTATCATGAATAACACATCAACTGAATATAAACAAATGCATAACAAAACAATATCATGAAATGACAATTAAATACTTATCTTTATTTGTTTCGTGGGTAGACTCCTTCTTTCAGCTTCATCATATTCTTCATTCATAACTGCACCATTTCTTATCCAAATGCTAAGATGGATAAGAGGTTCTTCAAGAATTGAGTCCTTCATATTCCTCATCACTTGAGGGATCTTCTTTGAGTCGTGAGAGCTAGATCTTTAGTTGCTCCCATCTTCTTTTCTCTTATTATGTGTCGAGCTTCATCTTGTGTCTTCCCAAAGTCTGTTGAAGGTAATCACTTCCTTCTGGCACACATTCCTTAAATGAATGAATCCCATGATCTTGGGGGGCCATTCAAGGTGGTTATCACAATTTCTGAATTTTGTACTTCTTCATCCACATCTTCAAGTTGTTCTTTGACTTGAGAGACCCTTGTAAAGTATGACTGTATTGTCTCTGCATTCTGGATCTTTACATTCTTCAACTGGTTTCTCAAAGTCATCTTCCAATTTATGTTCTTCCCTTCAAATAGTTTGTCAAGGAATCAAACATCTCTTTAGGTGTCTTTAGGGAAGACACTTGTGGTATAAGGTGATCCTTGATTGAATCAGTAATGATCCTCTTGGCCTTGACCAAGTTCTTCTTGTGTAAGGCTTTAGCCTCATCTCCCTTTGGAACTGGAATCTCTCCACTTATGTAGGTGTCCAATTAATTTCCTTCAAGAACTAGTGAAATACTATACTTCCATTCTATGAAGTTTTCAGCTTCACCAAGCTTGTCATCAAGCTGATGTGATAGCTCATTTTTAAATGAGAACCTCAAATGTAAATAGAATAATATTAGATCTTACCAATTTGAGGTGTCCATCTTGGTTTCAGATCCAGCTAATCTAGGGTTTGTCGGAGAAACCCTAATTTTCAAAACTTGGAATATTTCTGATCTGATTGGATTGAAAGATGTGCCTCCTAAAGGCGATCTGAGCAGCATACTCATTTTCCCAAAACTGTGATCAAAACTGCAAAATATCTGATGCCCTAGTTTTCTTCAATTTCTTCTATAGAATTTTGTGATATTTTTTCTGCAATATATCCGAACATATTGCTCCTCTGTGTCTAAAACTTTGCATTGAGGTAGCCTCGTCTGTCCTCTTTCTAACACCATAGGTTTGAAAGGAATTGGTTTCACCAATTGGGACTTATGAGAGTTTTCCCAATGTAATGTATTTCAGGACTGTTCAACATAGCGAACTTGAACGGACTTCCACGTGTCACAGTTTTACCTTCAGGGTTTGAAACTTTTACCAAAAAAATTACAGTCCGTTCCCTATCTAGAACATCTTACTAAATTTAATTTGGACCTTTGTAGCCAGAGATATAGTAATTCTACAATGGTGTCCTGTTTAGGGATGAATCCTGGGAGAGGCTAGAACCCTGATTTGGAGGAATCATATCGCCCATAATATAGCGAATATGAGGCTGCAATTTTTACATAGTGTTCAGAATGAAAGTTTCTTCGACCTGTAAAATTTTTGGCTTTTGTGCATTCTCCAATATAGATATAGAGCGAATGTATTGAAACTACTAGTTTTAGTATTTTAGGGTTTTCTGGTCCGAGGTCAAATTAGGGTTTGAATTTCTCGGAGTTTTACGTAACCAAAAATTTCAATCTCAGTCTCTAAATTTTTATTTTGAGGAGGAGAGAAATCCTATGCTAGGCTCACTAAAAAATCCCTCTTCTGTGAAAAGCCCTAATTTCCTGGCGCAGTGACTGAAAATGCCCGAAATCAAATTCTGCTTTGATAGAAAGATGCGCCCTTCAATGGAGAGTTAGCCTAGCCTCCTTTTGCTGATGATCTATGGAGAGACCCAAAAAATTAAGAAGCCCTAGCTTTTGCAGCTGCACAGTGTCTTCTTCTCAGGTTAGCTCTGATACCATGTTATATTTTTATCATTTAAGCAATATGATCTTAGGATCTTATCTGAGAGAATAACATGCACATCAATCAATCACAAGAGACAATAGACACAAAGATTTTCCTTGGGGAAACCATAAAGGAGAAAAACCCCCAACTTCCTCAGAGATAGAATGATCACCAATGGCAGCAGTAAAACCCAAAGACAAAAAGATGATCTCCAATAGCTATTCTCTCTCACTTGTGTGAGCTCCTCTTCTCTCAGCTATGCTCTATAGCTGGGTGAGTGTGTGTGACAAATACAGAGGCTCACTCTCTATTTATACTAGTTTCTGACTTGACAATTACTTACCAAGGCTGACTTCTCTAGGAGAGTCTAATAACCCTAGTGCCCCATAACTATGATAACTTTTCTCCCCCATCAACAAGGAGGGTTAACCTCTATGAATTTACATGACCTGATTACATTAATGATTCTCCCTATAGGAACATCGGGGACCAATAAAATACAATATATGAAATATACAAGTGAATACATTCCGAAGTTACAAATACATCAACAATAACTATATGTTTCTCACAACATCCTCTATCCATAAGCAAAACCACCATAATTTCATGTATAAACAAAAGTAAAATACAAAAAGAGAATATCTACACATGATATCCACTTGAGAAGATTACGATGGCATTCTAGTCTCAGTAGAGAGTCCTTGAGGTATCTCTTCCAAAAAGAGATAGTCCAGTTCTAGTTGAACACCCTGTTTTGATAATGTATTAGTACATACATTTAAATTCCTAAAACTATGTGTGAAAGTATTTATTTCAAATTGCACATAATTGTCCTTTATTTGGGAGGATAGTGTTTGTATGTTTATGTTTTGAATTTTCTAATCATTCTACTGTTGATTAAGTTGTCATTAATACCAACAACATATAGTCATTGATGCAGACATGTCTTGGTTCCCCTTGAGGAGCCCATGAGGGTTAAGTAAGTGCTAGTGTCTAAGGAGACCTTTTGATCTTGTCCAAGCCCAAGTTTAAAGCCCTTGGAGACCTTGGTACAATGGAAAAAACCCTGAACACCCTGTAGAGTGTTTAAGTACCCCAAAGATGTTTTACAGTTCCCCAGTTGTTCCTCTAGTTTCCCAGTACCACAAATTATTCCCTAATACCCTACAAAAGTGTCCTTTGTGGGTTGAGAAGTTGCAAGAGTCTAAATGACCCTTTCAATGGTCATTTGTGTTTATTGAGTTCATGGTACCCCAGGAGAAGGTCTAGCAACCCCATAGGTGATGTCATAATGGATCTTGACCTTGGAGGTCTCCTGGTGTGGTTGAGGTGGTTGAAAAAGTCTATGAATCCCCTTGCTTGATGAATAATCCCTGAAGAAGCCCTTGGACCCACATTTGATGGATTAATGGTCCTTGTCCCCTTAAAGGTGATGATGTGGTCATTAATGACTTGATGAGGAATTGGAACCATTAATGAAGATCTCGATGCCCGTGTAGCCCTTGTTGATGGAATATTCATTAGAGGAAATTTGGGGTCTAAAATGGGCCTTATAAGAAAACACGCCAAAAATAAATTTTGTGAGTTGGAATTCAAGAACCAATAGAATTTCAATAAAATGAGTCAACCATAATGGTTGAATTGACATATTTGTCATAAAAGAAAACAACTTTTTTTGTTCGTATTTTCGACATATCTCCCGATGGTTTTACTCAAATTTCAGGAAGGAAAGCTTGTTGGATGTGAAATTTAATTTTGCATCCAACGAGTACCCACACTGCATACTTTTTATGGACCCCTCTACCCCAAAAATAAGAAATACCTGGAAAAAACGTGATGATGATGTCATCATCACGTTTTTTCAGGCATTTCTTGTTTTTGGGGTAGCAGGGTGCGTCAAAAGTATGCAGTGTGGGTACTCGTTGGGTGTGGAATTAAATTATGCATCTAATGAGCTCTCTCGCTCAGAATTTGAGTCAAAACTCAGGGAGATATATCAAAAATACGAACAAAAAAAATAGTTTTTTTCATTCTTCCTCCAAAATTAATAACTATTATTTTAATATTTTAACTATTATTTTATTATTTTAACTATTATTTTATCATTTTCCTTATGAGGCCCATTTTAGACCTCAAACTTCCTCTAATGAAGTCCATGGAAAGTATCTTGTTTAAATATTATATGATATATTTGAAAGAGTCCTTGAAACCCTTACATGTGGTGCCTGTGGTCTTGAACCATGATGATGTATGGTCCTATTTGTGTTTATATGGATATTGGGATGTAGATGGTGGTAGAGACCATGGATGTTCCTTGACATGTTGAAGAATACTTTGAAACTCTTGTAGTCGGTGGTATGGTATTTGGCATCCTCATGTGTGGGGTCGTTGAATTTCTGGACATATCGAATAATTTAAGGGTATTATACTAATAATTTGCAAATAAACCCATAACAGGGAGATAGTACTTGTCAATCCATTTCCGTTTATATGTGGATCATATTCTAAATCCTTACGGTTGAATAGATATGAATTTTTGAAGTTGGTGTACCCCACCTTTTTTTGGGTGAGCCGACCAAACAAAAGAGAATTTAATTATTTGTAATTTTGAATTGCATGTCGGCCCAAGGTAATAATTTTTCTCCAAAAACTTAATAAATAGAATATCAAGAATTTCATTTGTTCATCGTCAATTACCTCAAGAATTTCGCAACCATTGGAGAAAAGTGCAAAATTTTGTGATAGAGAAATTCCTGGGTATCTTCACTAAAATTGGCATAACTTTCTCATACGGAATCATAATTACAAAATTCTTGGCTTGTTGGAAATATTGTTACGAGGGATATGTGATGAAAGGATATAAAGTTTATTTTGGTTTCTCTAATGTTTCTTCATATTGTGATATTCATAAAGGTATGGTTCATTCTTTTGGGTTTCTCTTGTGATGGCACATGTCTCTCATGGCTAGAGTTCATATTTGATCTTAGTATGTGAGCCTCTATATTGGTATTTATATTTGAATTTATTATGGAGGATATGATGATGATGTTGCGTACATTTATGCTATGATATGATACACTTTATGATGATAATGCATGTGATAATGATGTACAACCTATGAAGTTCTTGTACTCCTATACAATATGATGTACATGCATACCATAGTGTGATGATGCTCTCCTATGCATTATGACGTATACTTGATGTTGATGATGCATACACGGTGAAAACTAAGATGATGATGATGCATAACCTATGACGATGATGCATACCTATGATGATGATGCATGACGATGCATGCCTTGTGTTAAGTGAAAGCATGACAAAATTACTTGTTCAGTAATTGCGTATGATGAGGTGTACAATGATGTAAATGAGAAGTGTATGGAAGTGAAATGACTTGTTGGTATACATGGATGATTTGGAATTTATCAGAGTGCAGAGGTTATTAGGAGCAGATTCATAGCTTGGTATAGGATGGTTCAATTGAAAACAGGATTGGCATAGGTTGTATTATGTGCAGTTGGTTTGACTCAGATTGGATGAGTTGTATGAGCAATTGGTTTGACGCCGGTGGACTGAATTTGGTGTGTAGCTGGTTAGACTCAGATTGACTGAGTCAGATGATTGATTTGTACAACATGATTGGACAGGTTATTGGTTCAGGTGTGGTGCAGTGATAAGCAGTGGTCAATTAATGAGAAAATGATGAGTTGATGAATAGTGATCATATGATGAGTAGTGTGATACATCAGACAATGATCAGTTGACGAGTAGTGATCAGATGATGAACAGTGGTTAGTAGTGGCCATGGTTATGCAGTGTGGTACTGATTGTGTAGTGTACAACATGTGTTGATTAGAAGGTCTACAGGATTAATGTAGTTGTGGTTTAGTAATTCAATGTCCATATTCTTATTAGGGTGGCAGGATGGGGAAAGGAAAGGAGGTCGTAGCCTCCTTTCAGTTGAAGCCAAAAAACAAGGGAGTTGAAGCTTCCTTCAGGTTGGATCCTGTAAATTAGGAGGTCATAGCCTCCTTCCAGTTGCAGCTGGAAAATTGAAGTCTTTATAACAAGGGGGTTGTTGCCTCCTTCCAGTTATTTCTGGAAAACTATATTAGAAAGGATTCCTTAGTTCCCCCCCCAGGACTTGGGTTTCCACGTAAAATCCTTGTGTATTGTGTTGCTATTCTTTCTATGTGATGATGTTGATAACAATGCTGATGATGATATAACGATAATGTGATAATGCATAATATTGAATAAGTTTTTGATTGTCAAAGTTGAAAAATTAATAAAGACTGCACACACAGATTCACCCCCCCTCTCTGTGTTCCCAGTGTGTCCAACAATTGGTATCAGAGCGGGTCTTCAGAAGAAATCCTTACCAGCTTGAAGTAGATCCTTGACACACCATGGGGTTCTTAGTGAATGGAGTACCATTGTTTCATGGAATGAATTACTACATCTGGAAAAGAAGAATGCATGTTTATCTTGAGGTAGAAGGAATTGATGTATGACAATCTATTCTTACTGTATATACTCCTCCAAATAAAGTGTAAACAACAGCTCAAAAAGAAGTAAAGAAAAATAACTCTATGGCTATGGAATCCATCCTTGAAGGCTTAACATATATCCAAAAGAAGAATATAGGGAAGTGCATCTTAGCTAAGGAACTATGGATTAGATTAGAACAACTCTACTCCAATAAATAACAAGAAGCAGAGGTTATGGAATTAATGCTTGAAGATCTAACAAATCTCCAAAAGGAGAAAATATGAAAGTGTGACTTAGTTGAAGAATTGTCATTCAAAATACATAAGATAAACTTAGATGAAGAGAAAGAAGCAGAAGACATTCCCATTAAAAGGCTTGTACAAGATCTAGGTAAGTATGAAGGTAAGTCCCCTGAACACTCTATTTGTAATTGTTTTAAAGATATATGTTTATCAGGTATAGAAGATCAGAGCCATTTTGAATTCACAGAATGCAATACTTCAGGTTGTGATGAAAATCCTTGCTCTTTGATAAGTGATGGAGATCTAACAAATAATATGATAGACAATGAAATTACTAATGCTTCACAAGAAGTGAAAAATATTTGTGAACATAAACAGGTATTGCAAGAGCAATTGGAAAAATATGAGAAGAGGAATCAAGAAGAATCTGAGAAGGCCACACAGACCATAATTGATCTAAAACTCCAGGTCGAAGAAGACACAAGAATCAAATAAGCTATATCCAACTCTTTGAAATACAAACTTGAGAATTCAGCTACAGAAATTGAAAAGCACTTAGAAGAATTTGTCAAGCTCAAAAGTCTGCTAGAAGATAAGGAAAAATAATTGATCTGCAAGCTACAAGACAAATACAGTGAGATAAGTACTTATAAGGCTAAATAAATATTGGAAGAGAAGTTAAGAAGAAAACAAGAACTTGAAGTCAAATCCTTGAAGGTAGAGTTACGAAAGGTATGTATGACAAACTTTGAATTTGAAAAGGACCTCTCAGAACTAAAAAAGGAGAATCATATACTAAAAGGTCAACTGCAAAAATTCCATGAGGATGATCAGAATTCAAAGGGATAGATGGAAGACAATATATTTTCTCTAAAAAAACAGGTAGAAGAAGTCAAGAAGACAAAATAATATCTAACGAGACAACTCCAAGAGAAGATAGAATTTTTTCAAAAACAAGAATTGAAGATCCTCTCTCTGAAGGAAGATCTGGACAAAACAACTACTCAGTTAAAGACAAATTCGAAGATAGAGAAGAACATTGAAAAAATTAAAATATCTATAGTAAAATAAGAAAAGGATAACAATAATACATGTAGTCTCAGAAGTTCCCATGATCAATAAGAATCAAGAGAAGTTACTGCTTAGAGATATCCTACAAGGTTCCATGGCCACTGCTACAAGTGTAAAAACTATGGTCTCAAATCCATTCATTACAGAGCTCATGACATAATCACTCTAGAAAGAAATCAAAGTACATTTTTTGTTCAGTGTTACAGTTGTTATCATTATGGACATTTCACAAAACATCGTTGGATGTAGGGAACGGTTGAAATTTGGAGAAGAAAGGACAACTAAGTGTAGCTGCTATGGCCTACAATATTAAATATATTTGCAAATTCAATTGATTTGTAGTGTCAGCAGAAAAAAGAGAGTACATTTTCTCTGTAATTCTTCACATAAAATATGAAATTAATGATCTGCCCGCCATTCTCTTCCATATGTCCATGATGCTATTATGCTTTGGGGGGATTTTCACTGCAAGAAAGATTTTTTTTTTTCCAGGTTGGAATCGACTCTGGCTCACCCAACTTGGGCTCTATTGTGTGGATCTGAGGTTCAATCCAGTGCTTGGACGTGATTTGGACCATTGAACTATTTTGATTCTTCGATCTTGGAGCTGGGAATGTTCTCTTGTGTTCAGGAGCAGTTTTGTAGGCATCGGTGGGGATTGATTGACTGTGTTATCGACCATCTTGTGTAGATGCCGCATCTTGTGTGTCTTTTGCTGAATTAGCTATTTTTAGAGGATAAATCTGTGTTAAGATGGAAGTCCATTAATATTGATTGATAGTTTCTTGAACATATGATCTTGGAGTTGTCTATCCTCTGGATTGAAGCGTTCTTGGAGCAGAAATTTGATTTTGCAGGCTTCAGTGGTGATTTTATCAGAAATGTGATCTATCCTAGCTTGTGCAGTGGCTAATTCTTGCATTCTTGGAGTAGAATTTTGTTGAATCAACTGTTGAGGAGGAATTTGTAGCTGGAATTCAATTGAGATTGTTCAATAGTGATCTTCTATATCTTTGTAGGTATTCAACTCTAGGTGATTCTTCTATGGATATGGGAGGGGGGTCCTCCGCTCCACATGAAATCACTACTTTCAAGAGTCTAGTTGAAGTAAGTGGCAAAAGGAATCTCTCTCAGAACCATCAAACTTTTGTCAAGAAACTTGACAATATTCCCTTGGTGGATCTTCCTACGGAACAACCAAGCTGTACAACCATGAATATTGCATATCGGGGTCTCATTGGCCAATTTACTGGTCTTTGGCCATATCCAAAGGCTATTGACTGGTGGGTTTAAATAAATTGGAAATACCTAATCTCAGCAGGAATTCGAAGCAATCTAATAGGTAAAGGATACTATGTTTTTCTCTTTGAAAATTCTAATGATTGAGTTTTAATTTTTTGAAATGGACCATATTTCATGGGCCCTCAAGGGATTTATCTGAACAAGTGGAATTCGTATTTTGATCTAAATTAAGATGTCCCTTCTGCTATTCATGTATGGCTTAGGATTCTACATCTCCCTCTTCATTGATGGAATTTGGAGTCTCTTGAAGCTATAGGAAACACTCTAGGGAAGTACATTGATAGGGCTGAAAGAAGAGAACAATATACTTGTGCTCGAATATGTGTCGAAGTGGACCTAGAGGTAGGGCTTCCTAAATCTATTAAGTTGACAATAGCATATTGGTCTCATGTGCAAGAGCTTGATTATGAGCAATTTCCTTTTAAGTGCAGAAATTGTGATGGATATGGGCACTTTGCTAGATCATGCAAGAAGAAAGTTGAGGAAGAAGCTGTCAAAGAGAAGGGAGAACAATGTACACAAGTCCAAAAAGCTAATACAACAAAGCAAGGAAATTCTTCAAAGGGAAAAATAACTTAAATGGGGTCGGGTAGTAACCCCAAAATCAAGAAAAATGAAGTAGCAATAAAGGAAATAACAACACAAAACAACTTCGAAGTTTTGAGTATTCCTGAAGAACAAGTGCCTTCAAATATTGAAGAGGGAGAACGTCCTCAATCACAAGATTAGAGTTGAGAAGAAAAAAAAGAAATAACTGAGTCAAATCAAGGTTCTCTTGTTGATGGTCTCTCTCCCACATATGCGGAACTAGAAAAAAAAAGAAACCAATGGATAATTCTGGTTCATCTGATGAAGAATCTCTTGAGACGTCCTAAAAAAAGGACCAAATCTCTTAAGAAAATTAGGGAGGAAGAAGCAGAAAGAATAAATATGTAAGGAAGCCAAGCTACAATCGAAATGTCAATTGCCATGAACACCAGGGATATACCTTCAAAAGGAGGCCCTCCTCCTTCTATCAATAATAAATAATGAACATCGTCTCTTGGAATTGCAGAGGGCTCGGAACTTCATTGAAAGTGGAATCCATTAAAGATCTATTAAGAATGGCTTCTCCGGTTATTATTCTGCTCCAAGAGACCAAAATTGAAGAGGATTTCCTCCTATCCTTAAGAAATAAGAATTGGAAAATGAATGTAGGGAAGGCTGTGAATGCTAGAGGTACTGCTGGTGGAATTGCAACCTTGTGGCAAGAGAATATTTTCTTTATGATCAACTCTCATGTAACGAAACATTGGATATTCAAAGAACTCCAAAACACTCTAAGTAAGACTTCTCTTTCCCTTTTTAATATTTATGTACTAGTCAACTACCAAGAAAAAAGAGAATGCTGGAATTCTCTGTTAGCTTTTCTCACTACTAATTCATTCTCCAATATAATTGTGGCTGGCGATTTAAACATAATTCTGGATGCTAAAGAGAAAAAAGGATGTGTTAGTGGGAGAGATCCCATGCTTAATTTTGTGGAAAATCTCATTCTAACGTGGGAATTGATTGATTTTAATCCTAAAAAAGGAATATACACATGGAAAAATAATCGAGTTAGTGCAACAAACATTTATGCTAGGATGGATCGGTTTCTAGTTCATAGTTCATTGCTGATGGGGAAAAAAATGATTTCATCCAGCATATTGGCCAAGCTTACTTCAAATCATAAGCCGATCATGCTGCAGATTGAAGATGAAGAGGACTTAGGCCCCATTCCCTTTCAGTTCAGTCCATTGTGGAAATATCAAGAAGGTTTTTTGAGCACTGTTTCCATGGCATGGGATATTTCTATTGTAGGATCACCGAACTACGTATGGGAGATGAAGCTCAAAAATACAAAAGTTGCGTTGAAGAACTGGGTTAAAATCTTTCAAAAAATCCAATCAGTGAAAGGAAAGAAGCCCTATGAAAGTTGGAGGAAATCCAAATGGAAATGAAAGAATCAGAAATTACCCCTGCTCTGTTGGAAAAAGAGCAAAGAGCACAGTTTAACTCCTTTAGAGCATTTAGGCGAGAAGAAGAATATTGGAGATTGAATTCAAGGACTACTTGGCTGAAATCTAGAGATCGAAACACCTATTTTTTCCACAAGCAATGCAGAGATAGAATATCCCAACATCACATTTCACAAATCTCTTCTCTATCTGGTGAATCTTTTAAAGGATTTTCTCAAATAAAACAAGTGGTTGAAGCTCATTTTCAGAACCTATTTAGTGAAGATGGCTCCTCAGATTTAGATTTAACAACTGGTTTCTTGTCCAACATTCCTTGCATGGTGAGGGAGGAATAAAATGTTGAGTTAATGAATCCTTTTTTGGATCAAGAAATTATTGATGTTATATGGGATATGGAGACGGATAAATCCCTAGGCCCTGACAGTTTTTCCTTTCACTTTTCTCGAGTTTGCTGGAAAGTTATTAGGATAGATCTTCTCTGGATGATAAAATCATTTCATTTAAAATCCAAATTTGGTGGATGCACAAATTCCACATTCATGGAATTATTCCTAAAGAAGTTAATCCTTCTTCTTTTGATCTATTCAGACCTATTTCACTATGTAATGCATCTTATAAAATTTTATCTAAACTGTTAGCTAACATGCTCGAACCTCTGCCTGAGAATTTGGTTTCACCTCTTCAAGGTGGGTTTGTAAAAGGGAGGCATATCATGGAAAATGTAATTCAAGTATAGGAAGCCATGCATTCCAGCTTTCGAAGGAAGGAAAAGGGCATGCTAATCAAACTCGACATGGCAAATGCATTTGACAGGGTAAAGTTTTCCTTTCTATACTCAGTTCTCCGTTATTTTGGATTTAGCCCTACCTTTATAAATTTGATAAAAGCGTGCATTGATAAACCTTGGATATCACCATTAGTAAATGGTAGAGCAACAAATTTCTTTCAAGCAACCAGGGGTGTTTGTCAAGGTTGTCCTCTTTCACCGTTTTTGTCTATTCTTATAGCTGATTCTTTAAGTAGAAAGTTAATAGCAGGAAAAAATGATGGGATCATCTTGGGCATAAATTCATCAGCTGGAGTAGAAGCTATTAGCCATGCCCTCTTTGCGGATGATACTTTTATTTTGGGAGGGGCTTATTTAAAAATGGCTAGATCTTTTTTAGACATTATGAATATTTTTTGTATTATTTCAGGGGCACTTATTAATATTCATAAGAGTGTTGTTTATTGTTGGAATGTGGATCAATCAACAGTTGCAAATATTTCACATATTTTGGGTTTTGAAGGATTTGCTTCTTGGGACAAGGTTAAATATTTAGGTCTTCCATTAACCCTGGGGAAAAAAAACCCTTCTCTCTGCCTAGATATCATTGGCAAGATAAAAGCTAATACTACCTCATGGGGTGACCATTGGCTTATGAAGGCAGGGAAGCTCATATTGATAAATTCAATTTTCTCATCCCTTCCTATCTACCAATCATCTCTTCTCCTGGCTCCGAAAAATATTATGGATTAGATATCCAAGCTTCTCAGAGACTTTATTTGGAGAGGTGGAAAAAAAAATCAGAACTGTATGCATTTGGTTAAATGGGAAATTGTAAAAAGGTCTATTCTTGAAGGTGGGTTGCAAATCAGAGATCCAAGATTGTCTAATTTAGCTATGGGAGGAAAATTGCTATGGCAACTGTTCTCTAATAAAAAGCACCTAGTGAGCCAAATTTTCTAGAAAAAATATCTTCATAAAGGAACTCTAAGAAATATACAAATGGAAAATACTCCAAAAGGATCTATTATTTGGAATTTATGTAGAAGATTTTTTGAATTTTTTTCTCAGCATCTATATAGATATCCAGGAAATGGTAGGAAAACTTTTTTGTGGGATGATAAAATTACAGGGAACACTCCTCTAAATTCTGGTGCAACTATCAATGAGATTAAAATCTAGTTAGTCAATAAAGACCTCTTACGATTATCTGATTTCATTTCATGGGATTGCAAGGGAAATTGGGAGGTGTGGTCCTTTCCCAAACTGGCAGATTGTGATCCTCTTTTACATGCACAACATAAATCGTTGCTGGAGAAATTATCTGGCATGGCACCTTTTCATCTCTCTTGCAAGTACAAGTGGGGTGGGGTTCCTCAGGAGTATATTTAGCTGCTGACGGGTACACGGATTTGCAGAAAACACAGACCTCTTTGTTTCCCTCATTTGGCTCACTCGACGTAGCCTGTTGTAAGTTGGTTTGGAATTCTCCCAACATTCCAAAAGCAATTTTTTTTACTTGGACTATTATGCATCAAAAAGTTTTAATTGGAGAAAATTTGTTAAAACAAGGTTTCTTGGGTCCTTATAGATGCCGCTTCTGTCTTCAATCTACCGAGACTTCAACTCATATCTTTGTTGGATGTGTTTTTGCTCAGGAAGTTTGGGAACATTTCATGTGTGGGTTTCCTTCTTGTGTTCCTCTAAATTCGGACCCTGCCATTATTTTTAAAAGATGGCATTCAAGGTATCATGTCTCTTCAATCATTTAAGCATGGAGGAAAATATGGCAAACGATTCCCAAATTTATTTGGTGGAAAATTTGGCTACAAAGAAATGATTTGATTTTTAACAGTAAAATTTTGAAGCTTGAAATTGTAGCTTTAAGAGCTAAGGATTTTATTTTGGAAGTAGTGGGAAATCCTCAACTTGATGAAATTAAATTAGAAGCTGAGCATAAATGGATTGGATCGCTACAAGAGGATAAATTTTAGTTGGGATCAAGAAATCCTGTTATTAAACCAATTTGGAAGATTATAATTTCAAAGAAGGAATTTTCAGAATGGTGGCAATTGAAAAATAAAGTCTCAATATTCTTCGATGGAGCGTCAAAAGGAAATATGAGGAAAGCTGGGGCAAGGGGTTTGATCTATTACCCAGGTGGAATGCTATAACAAGCTTCAGTTGGGGAGTAGGACAACTTACAAATAACCAAGCAGAATTATATGCACTTCTAAAAACTTGTCAACTTGCAAAGGCAGCGGGACACAACAACATTCAAATATTTGGAGACTCTGAAATCATCATAAAAGTTTTAAATTATGATACAAAGTTCAACAATCCCAGGTTGAATGTGACCATGCAAAGGCTGCACTTCATTTTAATTGATTGTGCTTCAGTTACCTCTTATCACATTCTTCGTGATTTGAATAAGCTGGCAGATTACAAAGCAAATCAGGGCTTCCTACTTCCTCCAGGAATGTTAAGTTCGAATGATGGTCCTAGTTCGATGAATCCTATTCCTTTATATGGAAAAGATAAGATATTTTTTGAATTTAAGAAGCTGATTTTTTGGAACAAATGTATTAGGGTGATGACCCATTCAATTCTTTATAAATAAAAAAAGAAAAAAAGAAAAAAAAATTAATCGTTTTGGTTAAAAAAAAATTGGAGAAGAAAGCAAGATCAATCGAATGAAGTGAACAACCATCGGCCTACTACAGTATGGAGAATAAAGTTAGTAGTTCAAGACACAAATGATGGAAATCTTGGGAAAAAACCCAATGCCATTTTGAATACTATCGACCAGTAATATGAAGTGTACAAAGAATGTGTAAAAGGATATATGTACCTGATTATCATATTTGAGTATCGTATAGTAGTTGGTTCCAGCAGTATACATGTGATATAATACAAGTCCTCCAAAGTAGCATCGATGATAAGAGAAACAATATTTCCAAAAGAATATCTTTCTACCATTAATACAAACATGAAGAAAAGTTGGAAATGAAGAGAAAGTTAATGACAAGGAGAGCATGCCCTAAGGGGGAGCAGTATGGTCAAAGAATGTTTCCTTTGCCATTGATGCCAAAGGGGGAGAGACGTTGTGAATAAGGGGAGCGTGTTCTAAAGAATAGTTATGGTATTTTCATCAATGAAAAAGGGGGAAATTGTTGATTAAGTTGTCATTGATTCCAACAGTGTATAGTCATTGATGTCAACATGTCTTGGTGCCCCTTGAGGAGCCCCTGAGGGTTAAGTAAGCGTCATTGTCTAGGGAGACCTTTTGATCTTGTCCAAGCCCAAGTTTGAAGCCCTTAGATCCCTTGGTACAATGGAAAAATCCTTGAACACCCTGTAGAGTGTTTAAGAGTAACACCCTAGTTTTGACCCCATGGTATTGAAATTGTACATGATGTATATATTGTATGTAAATCATGGAAAGAAGCTCAAGGCCAAGGACCTGCCATGATTTGGTGTTTTTTGTATAGGTGATAAAGTTTGATACCTATTGTTATAGTGCTAGTCAAATTTTGAAGTCATCATGTAAATATGCAATTTAATAAAATACCACAGCTAGCTATGCACTGCAACGTAAGGGATGGGGGCATGATTTCACAAGGAATAGGGAGGGGAGTTAGTCAAACTCATGAGCCAATAGGGTGAGAATAGACATCAATGGGGAAATCCATAAACCCTCAACTACCTTTTTTTCCTCTACACTCAATCATTCAATTCTTCCAGAAGAGTGGTTGAGTTAGTTAATGCCTTGGGCAGAGCAAGGGATGGAAGTCAGTTTCGTGACTGAGCTTGCCTGCAGCCTGCAGTCTGGGAAGCCATGTTCTTTCATTGAAAGTAAGTAAGCACATGGATGCATGCCATTCGGTATTTCCCTCAATTGTGAGAAGGTTTTGTGGTTTTTCGGGGTGGTGGTTGTTCATTCTCCCCTATCCTACAGTCGCGATTGTTCTAGTGGAGCATTCAAAGGTTGATCACTCTCCTGAGTCACAAAATGGGTTGTTCTACAAGTATTTTCCTTTTCCAAGACCCTGGTTGATGGGTTATAGTGTTATTCTGAACTACAGAGTGGTATGAAACCCTGTTTCTCTGTGTTATAGAGTGTAGCATGTGTTGTTGTGTCTCCTTGTTGTTTTCTGTGATGTGCACCCTGGTTTGGGTTCGAACTGTATGCAAGAATTAGGAGTGGAAGATATGCCGAATGGGATTGATAAACCTAGTGCAGAGAGGAACCTTACCAAAAAGATAAGAGTGGCTGGTGAATATTCTATGCACACCCTGAATAGCACTAGAAGGGAAGGCATAACCTGAGGGACTGTGTAGCAGAGAAGGGGATGCTTCCTTGTGTTGGATGTGTAGGTATTGTGGATGCCAGGCTAGATAGATCTTGTGGAGGTGTCCCTAGCTCTTGAATGATCCATTATTCCTTTCCACTTCCTGAGCATCCTAAGAAACCCAATGGTAGTTGGATTGGTCGTGTCTTAATGTGCATTTGGCCATGTGTAATCCTTGGTTGGATAGCCTATTAAACCCAATTTTTAGCTAGCTTGGATGAATAGCCTGAAAACCCAACAGTAAGATGGCTTGGTTAAGTGGCCTGAGAAACCCATGTGTTAGTTGGCTTGGATGGTCCTTAATGTGAATGTTGTCTTTTTGGCCGCATCATGATAAACCCAATTGTGTATTGGCTTGGATGGACAATCTAATAAACCCAATTGAAGGTTGGATTGACTGTGTGTGAATCTATTGTTCCCTAAATCCTTATGGAAATCACACCCATATCCGGGGTGGAAGTTGTGTTGAGAGATTAATGAACACAACTGGGACAACTTCATC
The DNA here is from genome assembly GCA_001517045.1 of Pseudotsuga menziesii. Classification (NCBI taxonomy): domain Eukaryota; kingdom Viridiplantae; phylum Streptophyta; class Pinopsida; order Pinales; family Pinaceae; genus Pseudotsuga; species Pseudotsuga menziesii. The sequence goes on along the minus strand of LPNX011194613.1, from coordinate 342,410 downwards.
TTCAATATAACTTTCTCTGTTATTGTTATTTATGCAATGTATTTGCTTACGAATGAATTGAATATGATGAATGATTGCTAATGTTTTTAGTAGAGTTTACTGTTGTTAAATGTTCTTGCATTTTCATTTGTATATGCCTTATATGTTTCAATGTATTATGATTATGACCATGGAGTCTAGAAGCCCGATTATAGAGTCAGAAGGTATATGACTTAAGCGTTTCCACACCCCTAAATCCGTCTGTGGAAGGTGGAAGGAGGGAGGAAGAAGAGAGAAGTTTAAATAAAGAAGAATGTTGCTTTTTCACACCTCGAGATCTGCCTATGGAAGGTATAAGCAGAGAAAGAGCCAGAAATTCCAAGGCAAAAGTGTGTTTTCTGTACCCCAGAATTCGCCTACGGAAGACGAAAGGTGGGAGGTAGAAAATGGGAAAAATGTTGAGGTGAAAAGTTGTTTTTCCATTTTCTGAGGTCAGTAGTGGAAGGTGGAAAATCATAACTCAGAAGGCAAAAAGTGGACAAGTCGAGGTATCAATTTGTTGAGTTTCTGATTCTCGAGTTCCACAGCGGAAGGAGGAAGGGAAGAAGGCGAATGAGGAAAGTGGTTTGAATGACTCCTTCGCATGTTACGTTTCTGGGATTCCACAACAGAAGGAAGAAAGGATAATGTGGAAAGTGGAGTGCAGAAAGGGACAGGTTCAATGCAGAAATGAACTTTCCAGTTATAGAGTGGATCTGTTGATGGAAGAACAACTGTTACAGTGGTTGTTAAGCCTGAGACTGAATGTTAAAGGATGTTACATGACCCATGACCATGTTAAAGAGAAATAAATAATAAGTTTTAAATTATTCCGCATATCATTCAGGTGTATGGGAACCAGGAACATGGACACCGTGGTATATCAGAGTAGTGGGGATGCTACATTGTGGTATTATTAGAGCAAGTAGTTTTAGTCACGTTTCTCCCTTAGGGCAGGAGGGGATGCGGCTTTGTGGTATCATAGCGAGTAGTTGTAGTCGCGTTTATCCTCTAGGGCAGTAGGGGACATGACATTGTGGTATCAGAGCTAATGGTTACAACATTTGGCCTACATGGGTCGAGAGAATAGATTTCAGAGCAGCTGGTTGCAACATTGGGCCTAAATGGTCCAATTTAAATAGTTGCATAGAGATATAAGCATCAAGACAAAGTGCTAAACCGCTAAATCTAACTAACCCAACTAATGTCTCAGGCATCGCTCGTTAAAGAGTGGACTTCAAATCGACGATGAACCCAATTACATAAATATTTCACTCCCAACCCCTGCTATTAACTCACTTGCTAGTCCATCAATGAAATGAACTAACAACCATTGGATCTAGATCAACGGTGGACCTCAAAAAAATTAAAGCGGGTTTCATGAAATACCACACACATCAAAATTTTCTTTGTTCGCACTAGTTCTTCTAGCGAAATCCCTGTCAGCCATTGATCTACTTGATGATCAACCTCTTCCATTGATATTAAATATCCTTCATGGCGATTAGTTCCCATTTTCACAACTCAATGTGTTAGGATTATTAATCCTCCCTTGTCCAAATTTGGTCATATGTCTAAATCGGGAGTCATGTCTAAATCGGGAGTCCATCCAGTCTATTTATAGTCATTAGCACCATTGGTTAAACTTAACCTAATTGGGGCACATGTTTCAGTTACCAAAGTGTGGGGAACACTAATTGAGGCTCACTGCCACTTATTGCACTTGATTGCATAAGTTTAGGAGTCTCCTAGATCAATCCCTACAATTTAGGAAGCAACTGGGAGTGCCGAAACCAACCAAGGTCAGTTAACTTCAGTTGATGACTAGTTAAGCCAAGTTAGGAGTCAGTTACATTCAGTTCTAGCTCTCTACACTCAATTTAATAAT